>JAMQGT020000529.1:0-20753 GCA_024447675.2 Pterophyllum scalare | reverse complement strand
GTATTGCTAACCAAAACGTAACTAATGAAAAAACTCACAACTGAAGTAGTAAAGTGGCAATAATGAGATTCCTCTAAATTTGCATTTATAAGAAATAAATTGATTTATTATTTGTTTTTGTTTATCAATTGGCCAAAACAAGAGGAAAACACAAATACTCTGTTGCTTTACTGAACTGGATGTGGATCAGTTCTGAGCAAGGAAAACCCTCATGATGATGACGATGATGATGATGATGAACAAAACAAATGAAATCTATGTGTGTGTGTTGCTGATTCTGCGGGCTCTAAACACACGTGTGTCCTGGTTTTTCAGACTGAACAGCACGCTTGCAAACCCTAACCCTAAAAAAGCAAACAATATAAACACATTACATAACAAACCACCGCAGGATTAAGATGTTGTCTCACTGCTGCATTGTTGTGTGTGTGTGTGTGTGTGTGTGTGTGTGTGCGCGTGTGTGTGTGTGCACACTTGCAGACCTGTTGTTGTGAGGACCTTCTTAGGAGGATATTTTTGCAGCGTGAGGACATTTTAGCGGCACCTCACGTTGGGACAGTTTGGTGGTTTAGTTCTGGTTTATGGGTTCAGGTTCATGTTCAGTCGATCGTTGAGGGTCCTCATAAAGTCGGGAAGACGAGTGTTTGTGTGTTGCATTGGCAGTTGACCAGCAGTGGATCTCTAGTCTCCTTTAATCCCCAAAAAACCCCATGACAGTGAACACGGAGAGATGAAAACTCAAAGGAAATCTATAAAAAGGCCGGTAGAATATATGAACTCTACTGCCCTCTACTGCTGCAAACATGTTATAAATTCATTATTGAAAATAGGTCTTTAATTCCACCTGCTTTAGACATGTTTTAAGAGTTTTTTGTGTCCTCATGTGTTTAGTATATTATATATATTCCAAACTAATATTGAAAAATCTCTAGATTTCTTTTAAAAAAAAAACCAACAAATTTTTAAATTTGTATATGTATTAAGTCAAACGATAACATAAACAATAACCTGTAAATATTTTCAATAAAAGATTAGTTATTAAAATGATTAAGATTCAAGCCTGCAGTTTGTGAGACTTTGTTCCAGATTTTAACTGAAGGAGTGAATTTAACCTTTTGTGTCTTCAGGGCTGTGTGGGTGCTGCTGGGCGCTTCGTCCACGCTACAAGCGGCTGGTTGACAACATTTTCCCTGAAGACCCCGAGGTAAGCATGTGTATATGTACTCCATACTGTAACTGC
Organism: Pterophyllum scalare; assembly: GCA_024447675.2. NCBI lineage: Eukaryota > Metazoa > Chordata > Actinopteri > Cichliformes > Cichlidae > Pterophyllum > Pterophyllum scalare. Next base: position 19,513 of record JAMQGT020000529.1, on the reverse strand, counting down.
AGAGTATTTGATCCCAAACACATATCAGACTCCTCATTTAGCACTTAGTATAAATGTAATCAAACCCTAAAAATAATTTAATCGTGAAGCCACTGTGTGTGTGTTTGTGTGTGTGAGATCAGGAAGGCCTGGTGAAAGCCAACATGGAGAAGCTGACCTTCTTCGCTCTGTCGGCTCCGGAGAAGCTCGACCGCATCGCTGCGTACCTGTCAGAGCGTCTGACCAGAGAGCTGAACCGCCACCGCTACGGGTCCGTCTGCACAAACACACTAAAGCCTCATACAGAGGACGTTTACATTAGAACTCATTAAGCTGTTTCTTCAGCATCACTGTAAAGCAGTACGGCTTTACACCTGTAGGTAGCTCCAGTCAGCAGATGCTATAATGGGTGATTCAGCAGTTTTAATACTGCTCAACTCTAACGCGAGTACCAGCAAGTACCAGCATACATCACAAACTTCATCACAACAGAGACTGAAATCAGCCCACCTTCTCCAGAGGAGTAAATTCTGTTTTAATGTAGCTAAAAACAGGAAACACATGTTTAACTGCAGTGTGTGTGTGTTTTTCTCCAGGTATGTGTGCATAGCAATGGAGGCGATGGAGCAGCTGCTGCTGGCATGTCACTGTCAGAGCATCAACCTGCTGGTGGAGAGTTTTCTCAGCACACTGCGTCTGCTGCTGGAGGCTGACAAACCACACCTTCACATCCTTGCCACCAACTCTGTATGTAACACCCCCCCAACTGGTTCATTTGGACATCTTTTGAGAGCTTTGAGATTTTAATAAAGTTTTAATAGGCTTGCAGTGAAGGAAACATTTGTTAATCAGGAGCTACAGTCTGTGATTCCAGATGTTCAAAGAGTCTGAATGTGAATTATTTGTAAATTTGTCCATTCAGCAGTCTTTTAACATTAGTATTGGACTTATTATTTCTAAACTCTTGGTGTTTTAGCTGTATGTGTTCATGTGTGATTGCTTTTCACTGTGTTTTGATAGATTAACAGGTGCATTTTGCATGTTGTGTAGTTTGTAAAGTTTGCAAACATCGAGGAGGACACACCATCGTATCACCGGAGCTACGACTTCTTCGTGTCTCGCTTCAGTGAGATGTGCCACTCTGACCACGAAGACCTCGACACCCAGAACAAGTCAGTTTCCAGGTGTAACGTTGTCTTGACACCAGCTCATATTGTTGTCATGGGTTTGAATTTAAATTGATTATTTGAATTAATCTATGCTAACAGCAAGCGATATTAAAATATAATTACTGCTGAGGAAAAATCTTTTTTTTTTTGCACATTTATGTTGAAATGATTAGATAATTAAATGATTCATCTGGTTTCAGAAAAAAAAATATTGACCAATTATTTTGATGAATATAATCAACCAAAAATATTGATTTTTTAAAATCATTTTCTTAGTTAGCTGTCATTCACTCTCTAAATTCATTTTCTTTCTTTCTTTTTTTCTTCGCAATTTATAGCCAAAACAGTGAGATAGTGATGAGAATAATGAGAATAAACAATAATTGCAGTCATAACTATTAACATAAATTGAGTGAATTTATAGCAGAATTTCTATCTATTTTGTTATATTCAATAGTATTGATGATGAGTAGAGCATATTTCTCTCAGTATATGAGGAATATTGTGGAATAATCCAAAGTTATCAACAGTCTAATAACAAACAAACTTGATTTCAGGGTCTGGAAATGAACCTGTATTTAGTGTGTTTGTGGTTAAACTCATGAAGTTTGTGTGTGTTTAGGATCCGTGTGTCGGGGATCCGTGGCCTGCAGGGCGTGGTGAGGAAGACGGTGGATGACGAGCTACAGGTGAACATCTGGGAGCCGCGTCACATGGAGCAGATTGTCCCTGCCCTGCTGGTCAACCTGCAGCAGCATTCACAAAATGACAGGTACTCACTCATTTATTAATGTTAACACTCTCATACACCTACATGCATTTTACTGGTGTATATGTGTGTGCATTTATAAGCAGTGTGGCAGGTTCACCAATAAGCTGATGACACTCTATTCTACCCTTCAGCTCAAATGTAATCACTGCTTGGCCTACATTTGTTCATGGTGCTGTTAAATCATGTAGTCAAATAAAACAAACCCAAAAGTTCCATTAAATATGCCTCAATAGTTTAGAAAATACTCAGGATATTGTGCAGGATTTGGTTAGAGGCTTGTTTTCAGTGTTTCTCTGTGTGTGCAGTGGGTCTCCAGCAGAGCAGACAGAGGTGTGTTTCAGGGAGCTGCTGTGCCGAGCTGCTTATGGACACATTAACAACGCCATCAAACCAGTGCTCATGTAAGATAGACTCTATTTATACTGCAATAGTATTCCTTCCTGTGTATAAAGTAAACAGAAAAATATTAACAGAGATATAATATAGTGGCTTTGCTTCAGCTGACTTTGTTCAAAGTGATTATTTATCTTGCACTTGTCTTTATGCACAACCCCAGATTATCCTCGAGTAGCTGTAGTAACAGAAGTTGTTGTAGTTGTAACATTGGTATTAGTAGTAGCAGCAGTATTAATTTAAAATGTAGTATATAATATACTATATACTGTAGCAGTCAGAGCAGCTGAAGTACAGGTACTTGAGTACTCTGTGTTTCAGGCACCTGGACAGTCACAGTCTTTGGGAAGGACGAGGGTTTGCTGTTCGGTGTTTTCAGATCATCATGTACTCCATTCAGGTTTGTATTACACTCACAATTCTGTACAAGCTGCACCTAAAACTAAATAAATATAAACTAATATTCTTATGTACTGTTCTGTAAGTTAAATATAACACAAATGAAGTTTTGTTTGTGTAACAATAATTTCAGCTTAAATTATTACTATTGTTATTCTGTCATTGAAATTTGGTCAGTCCCAGCACTCCCACCTGGTCATCCAGCAGCTGTTGGGTCACCTGGACGCCAACAGCAGGAGTCCAGCTTCAGTCAGAGCTGGGATCGTGGAGGTCCTGTCTGAAGCAGCTGTTATAGAGGCGACCGGATCCGTCGGTGAGCCTCCAGCATCCACACTCGTCTGTTTACTGTCATACAGTGAATGTTGGACGTGAGGCTGCATTGATGCTGTATTCTGCAGGTCCCACAGTGCTGGAGGTGTTCAACACACTACTGCGACAGCTCAGGCAGAGCGTCGACTATCAGCTAACTGGTTACTATGACAACGCTGGGAAGCATAAAACAAGCTCAGCTGAAGAGAAGAAACTGCAGGACGCTGTCATCAAAACTATTGGTGGGTAAATGTTTTAACACACTTTGACACAAAGACTATGAGACGTCCTGGCTTTTTTAATTCAGCGCATTTTTTACAAGTACAAACACATAAATACACAAACTTTTATTTGTAGTTTTCATTGTTTTCACCTCATTTGAGCTGTTGTTACCTTTTGCTCTTTCAGGATCCTTTGCCAACACGCTGCCTATCTACCAGAGGTCAGAGGTCATGCTGTTCATCATGGGGAAGATTCCTGTTCCTGGTATCTACCCTGCCCTGGGGTCACCCAACGCCGGGTACCACTCACTAACTCAGTGTGCCACCACATGAACATATTCTAGCCTAACATATCTGAAGGAGAATGTTGGTGTTGTTAAACCCTCTTCCTCCTCAGGTTCTAGATTAAATGATTGGATTCAGTCTGATACTGAGTGAAAATACTGTAGCTTTGAGCTGCTTCCCGTGCTCTCAGTAATCTCTCTTTAAACATGTAAAAATACTTTTATTTATTCTTTGATCTTACAGGAAAATGAAAGTGTTTTTTGTCTCAGGTTTGAAGGCAGCAGGATGATCCAGGTAATGCTGCTGAAGTCCCTCCTCCAGGTGAGTTCTCTCTGAAAGCCTTGAGCTGCACTTTAATGCACATCTAAAAGATAAAGGCAGCCTGACGTGTTCGATGCCCCTCCTCCGTGCCTCAGGTGTCAGAGCGTTATGAAAGCAGCAACCTGCTGACGGCGCTGCCCTCGTCCTTCCTGGAGCCTCTGCTGTCCTTCACTCTGATGGAGGACCCGGAGATCCGCCTGCTCGTTCTGTCCATCCTCACCTCACTCATCGACCGACGCCTCAACACCGCCCGGCTCACCACAGCCAGGTCACACTTCCATAGAAACAACACCACCACTACTAGAGACTAATGTCTAATGTGGGGAATAATGAGTTATGAAGCAGCACCACCCTGTGGCAGGGGGATGTCACTGCAGACCTGCTGATCATCTTTAAGTACTTCCACCCCTACCTTGCATTAACACATGATCCCCTGCAGCCTTTTTAGGAAGTCATCCTGGAAAGGTCAGAAAGGTTTTCAGATTATGTAACAAAAGGACACCTTTACAAACCTTTTTACAACAAGTTTGATAGCATCAGTGACTCAGTGTTAGCTGTCATTCACTCTCTAACTTAAAATTGTCCTTTAGGTCAGAGCAGGACTAACTTAATATGGTCACTCTCTAAGGAAGTTAAAGTTTTACAGGTCTCATACTGGCATGGTGACAGGAATAAGGAGATGCATCCTATTCAAAATTATCCTAAGGTTCATTTTGAACCTGCTGTAACACTGACAGAGGGAATGTTAAAAAGAGCCTAGTGCTAAAGGCGTTAACTGACCTGACCGATCAATAAGTTGCTGATTATGTGTCTACAGTGTGACATTTGATGTCTCATCCTTGGAACTGAAGGAGGACAGATGCTCTCGACAAGACAACCTGTTCATGAGGAAGGTGAGCGCACACCAGACACGAGTGATGTCACTAGTTAGGAGGTTCAAGATTGTAAGAATTTATTTCACAGAGATTTGATCAGATTGCTTTATCTTATCAGGAGTACAGTTGAATATTTTCAGCGTGCCGTGTTTGTGTTTGTGTTTGTGCAGCACGCTCAGCGTCTCTACAGACATGTCTACCTGGCCTGTAAGGAGGAGAGCAGTGGATGTAGCCACTACCACTCCCTCTTCACCCTATTGGCTGTTCTGAGTGTGGAACTGGCCAATGAAGAGGTGGTGGTTGACCTGCTTCGACTGATCCTGGCTCTGCAGGTAAGCAGAACCTGTGTGGTATGTTTTCAAGTCCCATATAGGGATGGACACTGAAAATGATCTTAAGCTATGAATGGTGTGGTGTGTCGCATAGTTCATTTTACACATTTGTTCCTATACAATAATTAATATGACACACTGCTTGTTTCTCTCTCTTTTACTCTCCTGTAATTGGCTGCTCAGGAGCTGGCATTGTCCAGTCAAGAGTGTTTGTCAGTGTTTAATCGCTGTGGTATTCATGCTGTCTGCGCCGCCTTCCTCAACCTGCTGTCACAGCTTGGCCCACCTCCACCACTCCACCAGCACATTGCTCAGGTGAATGTGTGCGTGCGTATGTGTGCGTGTGTGTGTGTGGGTGTATGAACATGGGAAAAAAGTGTGTGTTAGTGCAGCATCATAGACTGTGTGTTTGTTTTGGATCTTCAGGTGATAGAAAGCCGACAAAAGGATGCTCCTCATCTGCTGCCTGAAGTCATCTTTTGTGACAAACCCAGGTAGAAAAAGGAATGCACTAACTGACTAATTCTGACAATTTAGTTAGAAAGGAGTGGCCAAATTCAACCAGACACCCCCATTATTTTTCAGCAAATCAAAGCGTAGAACTAAATGTTGTCAATTCAGCCTCATTACCAGCTAAAAACAAACAAAATATAATATTAAAAAATTTCTCTAATGTAGTTGCACTTTACTAAAGCATAGAAATAAAAAAATGCAAGATATCATACCATTTAACAATACCTTCTGTTCCCATGTCCTACAGACTTGGTTGGTTCTGGTAACTCACAGTACAAACAGAAATTTGAACCAAAGGGTTAATCAATCCAATTCATGCTTTCAGTCATTTCTCAAATAAAATTATTTCATAACATAAAGCTGCATTAAACCAGTCTGATAATGTGAGTTGAATGAACTGCAAATTCAGGTGGTTCCTGGGACACATTTAACAATATGCTGATGATACTGTGTTTTACTTCTCAAAAATTTAATTAATATTTTTAATCTTTAAGGTTAGGTTTACAGAAAATACATCACACACACTAAGATTAAGATGGCCACACCTCTTTATCTTTGAATTCATGAGTTTTCAGTCCCATTGCCACAGGTTTATAAAATGAAGCAGCTAGCCATGCAGTCTATTACACAGTTGTTTGTAACGGTAATGAGTCATTCCAAAGAGCTCATCAACTTCAAGCATGCAACAAGTCAGTTTGTGACTGTTGCAGTGGTGGCATTTGTTCCTAGATATTAGCGGATCAGCTGCAAATGGCGGGATTACTAAGTGATGAGGCACATCGTGCGTAAAAGTTGCCAAGACTCTGCTCACACAGCTGCAGAGTTCCTGGCACTGACATCAGCACAAAACTGCACCATGAGCTTCTTGGTGTGGGTTTTTATGGCAAAGCAACTGCTGTAGTGGCCCAGTACTTTGGACCAAGGTCCATTTGTACAGATTTGATGATTTAACTTGATTGTAACTCACATGGGTGTCTCTAACACCAGAATTTTTTAAAATTTGTATTATAACTGTGTGTTTGTGTGTCAGACTGCCAGAAGGTGAACTGAAGGTGGACGAAGCTCTCCTGTTCATCCAATCAAAGATCTGCGAGGCTCTGGCAGGAAGCGGCTACAGTGCGCACTGTGAACGCTTCAACACACCATACACCCCTCAGCTCTCAGGTACACAAACACACCCTGAATGTTTCATCACATTATGAAAGACACAAGGCTTTGTTGTGTATTTTCAAACTCACTGTTATGTAATTTAGCCTTTTTATGTTAAAAAAATCTTTGTATTTGGTTGTAAGTAGTATATACCATATTCAGAGTCGTAATATAAAACCTTAAGTAGTTTCTTTCTTGAACAACAGAAATTACAAAGTATTTAACAAAGTATATTTGAGAAAGAATTATAAACTTAAAAACAATCATGTTTGAAAGGACGACTGCATGGACTGTAGATAAAATTAAAGGAACTAAAACACAATCAAACAGTGGGAGCCAGAGCTGGAACAATAAAAGTAGGTGTTGTGTGATATTGTGTTGTATGTCCATAGTTTAGGAGCTGAGCTGTTAGAATAAATGTGTTGATCTCAACCGATGATACTATTTGATGATAAGTTCACATTTCAGCCAAAAACTGCAGATGAATTGGAATTAACGGCGGTGTGGTTTTCATTTCCAGTCTGCTCTACTCGTGCTATGAGTGAACTTATAGAGGTACTGGTGGCTGTTTGTAGGACTCAGACTGAATTACTGTTTGTTGTGTTTTAGAAGAGGATCGTCTGTCTAAGAGGAAGAGTATCGGAGATGCCATCTCTCTGCAGGTGGACATTGACCTTCAGTTCCAACCTGATACACCACAGGTACCCATCTGCTGATCTGCCCATCTACTTATCCATCCGTCTGCTTTTGTGTCTGATCACATGTCTGCTTGTTGTCTGCAGAAACCTCAGACTGAGCAGATCACCTTTGAGACACTGAAGAACGCCATCGGTAGGCGATCGATTCCAGATTAGTACTGCGACTTAGTGCAGTATGTTAAGATTTAGGAAATATTCTTCAAATTCTCCTCATCAACATGCAATAATAATTTGTTATTTTGTATAATTTGCTTCATTGAAATTTGGATTTTAACCATTTCAAACCAAAACATCACAATATGTAAGTGAACTTGTTGGTTAGCTTCCACAAACAAGAAAACCTTTTTGTGTCTGTCAGAGGACAGAGGGATGGTGGAGGAGGAGGAGAGGAGGAAGAGGATGGAGGTGGTGGAGCGGTTCCAGACGGCTCCCTTTGAGGAAATCGCTGCTCACTGTGGAGCCCGGGTGAGCGAACGGGAACTCGCTTTGTTTTAATAGCGTTGTTGAAAAGTTTTTCTTTTTAATTTGAATGATATTATCTGTCTCGCTATAATTCAGCACATTATGTTTTTATTAATAATGTTTTTTTTTTTCTCTCCAGGCGTCGTCGCTTCAGTCCAAACTCAATCAGGTCTTTGAACTGATCATACGTCCTCCTCCTTCTCCGTCCGGACACTCGGCACCTCGATCAACTCCACTCTACGAGATGAAGTTTCCCGACCTCTGTGTCTACTAGACACAGTCAGCAATCAGTTCCTGATGATGGTGAAGCACTTTGTTTGGTAGATGCTCTCTCTGTGGCCAGGAGAGGAGGAGGTTAAAGAAACCACGAGGAGGCATGAAAGGTGACAGAGAGAGCATCACATGAGGACTTGTAACAGTGAATCATGCTTTTTAATTGAATGTGGCCGTTTCTTCCATAGGTGTCAGCGTTTATCATTTTAAATTAATTGATTCAGTGTTTGACTTCATATTCCTCAGTCTGTACTGCTGTTTGATCCTTCAGTGGAGGTAAATCTGTACACTAATACTGCTAATTTTAAAGTACAATGCACTAATAAAAAAGCACATGTAGATTTTATTGTCTCACCTGATTCATGCACACACTCTTGGGATCTTCTTGTTTTTAAAGACAATGCCTTCATTCGAAGATCATCAGACAATTTACTATGATGTGTTTTTTCTTTATGGACATAGTTTCCAGGGAACAGTGGGATGAGGGATGATGATGATATCCCTGCTAGAAATCCAAACAATCGATTTCAGAGTTTTTCCATTCAGCCCCCAGTGTGCTCCGGTCTTAGGTTTTCAGAATCATGTTGTTTTGATTTTTGGAGTGCACCTTTCTTGTGATCACATCTTCATTTGGGCATTACTTTGGAAGGATTACCTCTTAAGTCGGTGCTTCGTCCAGGATCCCTGCTTGCTTTTTCTTTTCTTTAATGACAGAAACCTTATTTTGGTCATTGCTTATTATTTTAGGAGTCTTGTTTTATGTGTTCTTTTCCTCAGGACCCTTTCATGTTTGATGGTTTAGCTTTCTTTGTTACCCGGTCTTGATTATAATTTTGCCTTATTTTTAGGCAGTGTCCTGTTTATGAACCCAGCTGGATTCATGATTTAGCATCTCCTTTAGTAGCACCATGGATGGATGGATGGATGGATGGATGGATGGATGGATGGATGGATGGGTGGGTGGATGGATGGGTGGATGATGGATTACCTCCTTTTGAGGAGTGACTTTCAGAGACTTCCTACTCCACTTTTTGACACACCCAAAAACACATCTACTGTGACTCATTGTTACTTCTGCTCCAGGAGAAGACTGTGAGGTTCGTCACTGTTGTGGGTCAAGTGTGTTCATGTGTATGTGCTTTAAAATAAAAACTGTTGTGGAGTGGTGCAACTCTAGAGAAAAAAAAAGTCTCTTATTTTGCTTGCAAATAACTTTTATAATTCATGTAATAATTACAGTTATTTACAGAAGTCAGTACATATTAAAATATCTTTCTCAGACTCTTTTCCTCTCCATCAATCGATCATGTAACAGATGGCAGTTTCAGAGGTTTTATTGGTCACTCTCCTAATGGGAACTCTTTGCTGCCTGATTGCCGTGGTAAAAAGTTTTCTCCTCCTTTCACTGCCTCGTCCTCCTTCTCTCTGGTCTCACTTCTGCTGCTGTCCATCTTTGTTGATGACATTCTTGAAGAGTGTCATCAGTGGCCTCTGGCTGCGCTCGTCCCAGCTCTTCATGAAGCCGCCGTAGCGCTTGCTGGTTGGGGGGCTGCTCCAGCGGAAGTGCTTCATCTTGTACGAGCCGTCTTTCTTCATCTGCGGGCTGTTCAGGAGCTGCCGCTCCAACGCCGCATCCTCGATCATCTCTCGAGCCTTCTCTCCTTCGTCTGCTGCTGCCAGCAGCTCATTCGGTCAGCTCTCGTCTCCTCATCTCTTCAGGGAAAACCTCAGCAGACTTCCTCCGCCACATCATTGGAGGTGTACACTTTGATGGGGCGACGTTTTCGGCCGACGGGCTTCCCCCAGCGGAAGTGCTCCATGGAGTAGGAGCGCTTGGCCTGAGGAGAAGGTGAGGAGGAGGAGGAGGAGTCTGATGGGACGGGGGGCTGGAGGTGGGCGTTGCCGGGGATAACGGGGGTCTCAGCGGTGAGGTCAGCGTGACAGAGCTGGATGCAGTCCTGGAGGACAGAAAGAAGAAAAGTGAACCTCTCAGACGTTAAATCTGTGTTTGTGGTGCTCAGTGTGTTTGTGCGTTTACCATCATGTTGCTCTCAGAGTTGAGCTCCTGGCAGCTCGGATGCTCCCAGCATTCACCGAGTGCTCCTCTGGCCCCGCCCACTACTACAACCGCCACCAAAAGCCACACAGGACACATGCTCCTGTTGACCAATCAGAGAAAGCACAGACACAGAGAAAAAATGATAACTTGTGTCTACAGTTTTTATTATTTTTAATGGCATTAATCATACATATATAACATTATAATATGATTAGGTAGGTATAAAAAGTAGCTGTTACTCTACATGTGTATAAACTTAATGTTTGTAATAGTAGCTGTCATGTCTTTAATATGGATACAATATATTGCATTAAATAACACAGTATCCAAAATATATTAAAGTGTGTATTACGTTTTGTTGATGCCAAATCCTTTTTTCTTTTATCTTAAAATATGTTAAACTCTTCAGACCTGCTTCCTAATGTTTTTTTTTAATATTGATATATCATTTTATTTAACAGGAAACAGTCATGATGTTATTTTTGAGTATCCTCCTTCATGTGAGCGGTTTGTCATAACCTTGCTGCATCTCTGAGTATTGATTTAATCATTAGAAGTCCATCATCTGTGTGGCACTTTGAACCTGCTGTAAAAATGACTCTTGGGTAATGATTGTAGCAACATTCAAAGCATCTTAAGCAGTTATCGGTTTGTTATAAATATTATTACAAGAAGTTATTACAGGATATCTAGTTTAAAAAGTTAATTTCCAGTGAATATAGAAATAATAAAAGTGCTCGATTCTCACCACTCTTCTCTTCTTCCTCTTCTTCTTCTTTCTTCCTCTTATTGCTGGTGCTTTCTCGTCACTCGGCCGTTGGATGGAGGTCTCTCTCTCTCCTCTTCTGGCTCTTTGACTGGCCGGCTGACTTTTATATCCCATCAGCCAAGGACACACACATGCACATGACGTCATCACCAGCATTTGTTTGTGCTTGTAAACACGTACTGTTTCATGAAAATGGACAATTAATGACATGTTATCCCTCTCCTCCTCCCTCCACACCATGCCCTCCTGTATGTCAGGTATTCGCATTTTATACGGAGGAAATGTTTTAACACCATTGTCACTCATCCTCAGGCTTTAAATCCTCTTTTTGAGGACATTTTTCCAACAGGGACTTCACACCTTTTTTACTGGCAGGGTTTTATGATTCACGGTGAATAACGTCACCCTTAAATTGAGCTGAAACTTAACGAATGCAACAAATACACAAACACAAAAACTAACACAAAAACTTCAGAGGAAGACCCACCATATAAGCTCAGGTTAGCACCTCACTGCCGCTGCTGTGTGTTAAAGGTCAGACGGCAGGTTCGGCAGATTAGCGCCGAGGCGGCATGTCGTCATTGGAGGGAAGCCGGGATTCAAACCGGCGTGTCGGAGTGTACAGTTTCAGCCCTGTGCAGCTGCTGCAGCGTCACCTCTTTATCTGAGACCTCAGCAGCGCTAATGCTGATTCTACAGAGGGTTTAAACCATTTAGCCAACAGCTGGGGAAAGGTGAAAGGCGTGCATTACATCTGCGTGCTGTGTGTTTGGACCTCTGCTAAAGACTTCAATTTCCAGTTGGAGCTTCTCTTTAAGCTCTGCAACGACCACGTATACATTAAGCTTTGTTAATAATGAACCTAATAAAGTTCTGTCACCTTTGTTTTTGCTCCACATCTGTTAGACTTCATCTTTCAGAAAGGTTCTTTTCTTCATGTCATTGAGAGATCTGTGCTGATTAGAAGCTAATTTTCCACTAAAAACTCCATAAAGCTGAGGTTTCAATGGGAGGATCTCCCAGAATCTTCTAAACAAACTGCAGCTTTAAGTAGGAACATGTCATTAAAGCTTCACAAGGCCACAAGAAGCCTTTATCTACCCAGACCCTGCTAGTGCCAGGTTGGACCTCCTTCTGTCTTCAGATCTGCTTTAATTCTCCATGGCACAGATCCAACATGGTGCCGGAAACATTCCTCGGAGATGTTGGTCCTTATTGACATGACAGCATCGCACAGTTGCTGCAAATTTGCCGGCTGCACATCAACAATGAGAATCTCCTGCTCCACCACATCCCAAAGGTGGTCTGTCGGATTCTGATCTGCTGACTGTGGAGGCCATTAAAGTGCACTGAACTCATTTTCATGTTCAAGAAACCAGTTTGAGTTTTGTAACATGGCGCATTATCCTCCTGGAAGCAGCCATTGGAAGATGGGTTAAATGTTGTCATAAAGGTCGGTAGGCTGTAGGGTTTAAATAGTGCTCAGTTGGTACTAAGGGGCCCAAAGTATACCAAGAAACTATCCCCCACACCAACCAGCAGCCTGAACCACTGACACAGGTCAGGATGGATCCATGGGTTCATGTGGTTTACACCCAATCTTGACCCTACCATCTGAATGTTGCAGCAGAAATCGAGGCTCATCACGACCAGGCGACATTTTTCCATTCTTCTGTTGTAGCCCATCTGCTTCAAAGTTTGGCATGACGTGGATTCAGAGATGCTCTTCTGCATAGCTCAGTTGTAACAAATGGTTGTTTGAGTTATAGTTACTTTGTATCCACTTGAAACAATCTGGCAATTCTCCTCTGACATCATCAAGGCACGTTCTCCCACTGACCACCACGCCACACTCAAAGCCACTCAAATCACCGTTCTTCTCCATCCTGATGCTCGGTTTCAACTTCAGCCATCTTGACCATGTCTACATGCACTGAGTCGCTGTTATATGATTGGCTGATCAGACATTTCTATCAATGAGAAGTTGAACAGGTGAACCCAGTAAAGTGAGTGTACAGCCTCACTTTAGAGCTTCATATTTTTTTCCTGTCTTCTACAAACCCTTTGGTCATTACAATGCTTATGTTTTTACATTTTTAAATTAGTTTAAAAATAGTTTTATTTTCTTCTTTCACATTTAAAAATGCTGAGAATTGAAAATAGGGCAAATTCTGTGTGATAACCTAAGATTTGTGTAAACTCTGGACATATATGTCCAAATGAAGCAGCTAAAACTTTTAAGCTTTTTTTGGGATCTTTTATTTGTAGCTCTTGTAGTTTTTTTGTTTTTTTTTTAAATAGCTGCTTCTGGAGCCAAAGCAAAGTATCTGTACTTCAGGTGAGTCAGACAAAGTCACATCTGCAGAGGCTTCGTCTTTTTTGTCTTTCTAATGGACTCTTTGAGCAGCATTTGGAGACGGGCAGGTAAATATAAACCCATTAGACTGCTGCCACAGCCTTGAACATCCATTACACACAAGCACACATACACACACACACACAAGGAAGAAAGAAGTAATGGCAAAAGTCAGATGAGTTGAACTGAAAAAAAAATTACCTTTTCAATGACACATCATCCAAAGAGGAAGCCCTTTGTTCACCTGCTGCAGTCATTACGTTTCTCTCTGTGCTTCTGAAAAATGTTTTGTCAAAGATAATTTAGGATTTATTTTTTTCTCTGTGGTGACTTTTCATTAATATAAAGACAACCAAACCTTTATTTAAAATGTGAAAGGTCAAAATGTTAAAAATAGAGAGAAATCAAGAAAATTAGAAGCAGGGTTCACACAAAGATAAAAGAGTAAATGTTCATTCACTTTAATAACTCCACTCAGGATTAACAAGTGAAATCGTTCATGCTGAAATGAATTACAATAATGAGAATGAAATCATTTGAAAATTGGGAGAGTGAAAGATAATAAATTCAGAGGCTGGTCGATAACCGAGCTCCATTTGTTTTTCAGAGAAACTGAAAAAAGGTAAATTCACCCCCATATTTACAAGTGCAGACAACACAGAAACGGATTTATTCATAAGAAACTGTTCATTATCAATAATCTGCTGATAATCTGAAGATCATTTAGATGCTATGCCTCCCTGAAGATTTGGACATAATGAACATGAGGGAACTTCCACAATAATAATAATAGCCTGTACATTAAACCCATGCAGCATCCTAAAGAGCTCAATGAAATAAAACAAAGCCTGTGTTTAATAAACTGATACAAACAGTTCCTTTTTTCACCAGCAGAGGGAGACAAATCCCCACCAAATGGCCAGCCTAAGCAGTCTTGTCATATTTTCTCGCCTTATCCCTGGATTTAGGGACAGAACACTTTAGTCATTTATGTTTCTATTGTGATTTATCTTTGTTCCCACTCTGAGTGTCCTGCCTGCACATCTGTCCAAAAAGTCAGCATGTTAGGGAGAATGATATCATTCTATGGGCAAAATCATCACCGTCACCTCATTAAAAGAATCCAACAAACCAAACATTGTACAATACTTTAACATTTCTGTCAACTTTACATGAAAGTTGCAGCTAGTCTGTTCAGGGTGTCAGAGTCAGAGAAACAACCTGCAGCAGGTTAATTATTAGTGAAGAAACTCGATCATATCAAGGTGCAGCAGGTTATCTTTGACCTATGAGCTGCAGCTTAAGATTCTTTTAGCTTTGGAGTGTTTAATGTGGCTGCAGCCTCGAAACACAGAGCACTGATCTCAGAGAAGAAGCAGATAGTTAATCTTTTTCTACACAGACCTGCAGAGTGAAGAAGCTGAGTAAGTGAAAGTTTCTCTGCCTCAGAGGTTTGTTCGGGTCTCCGAAGTTTCCTCTTCATCACAAAGCAGCTGCTGCTTGTTTGTGTTTGTGTGCTGAAACGATCGTGACTCATCTCTTCTTTCAAGTCCCAAATTAGAGAAAGACTCTAAAACTCCTCCAACAAACTCTGCAACATCCAACTCAGAGCCTTTTAATCTGCAGGTACAGATTTGTGTGTGTGTGTGTTAGCATCAGCTAGCTAAAGGTTGCTACTGTGCTTCAATATTTTTGCTCTGCATGTCTCATCACAGAGGAATTCTGACTGTAATGTGATGTTTTGTTATGTAATGTTTATAATAATGAATATATTATTTCTGAGATGTAATGTGTGGGGGAGTTGTCACAGCCCGGCTCAAGGGAAGGACAAACAGGAGGAGGCCACACATGAAGATAAAATAAGATTATTTATTTACAGTAACATAATTAACATAACCCAAACTGTAAGTCAGTAGTGTGTGCTGTGTCTGGGTGCATGGTAATGAGACAATCAAAAGAAAGCAAAACCCCAAAGAGAGAGAGAGACAACCCGGATGCTGAC
Source organism: Pterophyllum scalare (assembly GCA_024447675.2). NCBI lineage: Eukaryota > Metazoa > Chordata > Actinopteri > Cichliformes > Cichlidae > Pterophyllum > Pterophyllum scalare. The sequence continues at coordinate 4,177 of JAMQGT020000529.1, read as the reverse complement.
AGCTTAAATACTGAGGGCCAATCAGCCATCACAGCTGCAGCTCCTTCCCCTCATGAGCGCCTGAATCAGCCCAGCTATCACAGAGTGTAGAAGCATGTCCTGTATTAAAATAATAACAAAAGATGGAGTTTGTTCAGTTAGTAACTCTCTCACTAACCCCTGATGGTGTTGATCAGGATGAAGAGAGATTATTGACTGAGGATCACATTTATCTGCTCCTTAAACAACAGAAGAAGTAAGAAGTACTTTGGCAGCCTTCAGCTGATGTGCACATGACTGATGTGTGTTTCCTCTGCAGGTGAAGGTAGAAAGTGTGTGTGAGCTGGTGTGAATTCAGCAGCATGGATCAGTGTGAGGACAGAGAGGAGGGAGTCCCTCCCTCTAAAACCACTCTGTGTGGGGAACATGAGAGCCAGGCCAAAGGTCAGAGGTGAGAGGACCATCTCTAACTGTCCATGACTCTTCTCCATGTCACAGCTCAGCACTCACATCACTGCTGCATCATTATTCACAGGAACCAACCTGAACCTGAACCTGAACCTGAACCTGAACCTGGACCTGAACCTGGACCTGGACCCAGCTGTGTGTCCTTAAAGAGTGATGTATCAGCTGGACGCATCATTAATTTTAAAGGGAACCCTCTGCTGTGGAGAGGTAAATATGGAGAACACCCATAAAGGTATTCTCTTTCCCTATAATAATACTATATGGCTAAAGACCAACAAACTGCGCACACGCACACGTTGTGTTCTTGTGTTTTGGTGTTTCCCCTGTGAACCTGCTTCCCCGTGTTGAGTTCAAGTCTCTGTGTGTTTCCGTTGGTCACTTCCTGTTTTAGTTTGTCAGTCACCTGTTTTGTGTGTTGTGTTTAGTTTTGCTTCTCCTTGTCTTCTTTGTATGATTATGTTCAGCTGTGTTTCCCACCTCATCATCCCTCTGTGTTCATATGGTCTGCATTGCCCCTTGCTCCTCATCGTTGTTGGTTTTTCCTGCTGTGTGCCCTCGTGTATTCAACCTTTCGTTTTGTGCAGCTGACCCCTGACCAGCCTGCTTTGTTCTTCATCCAGCAATAAAAGCTGTAGTACTGCCACAGCAGTACCTGACATGACTGATGCTTCTCATGTTTAAGGGGGGCAAACTGCAGCAGAGAATTTAAAGACAAAGTAGACAAGTTCATGCTGTGTTTCATTTAAAATCTTATTTTGATGTTTGGATATTAAAAACTGCTCACAATATGGCCTTGTTTATGCAATTTTTGCAACCCTTACAGCCAGTTTATTTCAGTGATGATGACACAGGCGTGTGATCCTGTTACCAAACTACAGTGGGTACGGAAACTATTCAGACCCCTTTAAAATTTTCACTCTTTGTTTCATTGCAGCCATTTGCTAAAATCAAAAAAGTTAATTTTATTTCTCATTAATGTACACTCAGCACCCCATCTTGACAGAAAAAAACAGAAATGTAGAAATTTTTACAGATTTATTAAAAAAGAAAAACTGAAATATCACATGGTCATAAGTATGAAAAAGAGTGAATAATTTAAAGGGGTCTGAATACTTTCCGTACCCACTGTAGTAGAAACAGCAAGGCGAGTCAGAGCAATGGGAGGTAGCTGGAGCGATTCAGTGTGTTTTATATGAAGGTGACAGGGTGGGTTCTCGGAGGGTGGGGAAATGATTCTCTGAAGAATCTGATGATCCATGTGGAGGATGGGATTCATGTGAAGAAGAGCTTACAAACGGTTCCACCATGGAAACCTGAAATCTGTGTCTAACAGCTGATCTGTGGAGTGTGCGGTTCACTAAATGTTAAAGTCAGTGCTACATATTGTAAGATTCAGAGATTAATCTAATACTTCAGTGGTAACGAGGGAGGATTACCTGTTTTCACTCTTATGCAGCAAACAAAATGACGAAGGTGTTGATTTTGATAAGATCCACGAGCTCATAATACATCATTTGTTCCCCAGACTTTATTGTATTTCAGCAGTTCAACAATCAGTAACATATGAACTTTTAAACCTCTGTACCACTGACAGGAATTGCACAATAATCTTATTATATATTTGTGCAGTGACAATAAAGCTATTGGCTTTGGGGAACATCCATTAAAAAATAGGGTAAATAGAGCGTGGCCTTTCTTTTTGAATTTCTTTCTTTTGCCATTGTGAGGGAGGTAAATATGGAGTCCTGTCCAGGATCCATCACTGTCCTGTCAGCTTTATAGTATTTGGCCGTATGATCAAAGTGTGATCTTTTATTAGATAGCTTCTTACACCTTTGATATCACATCAGTTTATAATGAGATAACTTCTCATCCCAGATCTTTATCTCATTTCTTTGGTGTTAGTTAGAAATGTCGTTTGGCCTTACTGCAGTAAGGAAGAGAGCGAGTGCTCTCCACTGTGTCCACTTCTAGCTCGATGATCCTCTTTCCTTCCTCTTCGTCTTTCTGGGACTACTTTGATCAGGTCCTCTCACATTTCTACCGGGGTTCATTATGACGTTAAAACAGTGACGTTAGTGACGTCACTGATTAAATATTTTCCAAGGAGCTTTTTGGTGTGCGGACCTCCTCTCTTTTGTTTATCGAGCCTGTCTTGGATCCAGCACCCTGGTTACATTTTTGGATGTGCGTGAGTTTCTTCAATTAAGAAAACCTCCATGGAGTCACCGGCTCCACAGTCTGTGTCAAATAATCACTATTTTTACCCACAGCTTGAGCTGCTTCTTCATGATTCCTCCACAGAGTGGATCAGCAGAGCTCAGAGGTTCCCAGTGGTCAGTCTGCCCAGCAGCATCAAACACACACTGGACTCCATATTTCATGGTCTGTACATGTACAACACGCTTTATGTTTATTCTGTTCACTCTCATCGCCATGCTACAATTCATGAGACCAGTGGTCAATCAGTATGTCCAACATGGATCAGATTTCTCTGGTTGTCATTCATCAAGTATTCTGTTCCAGCTGCTGGAGGACAACATCATCACTTTTGTGAAGGATGAGCTGAAGATGATCCAGAAGGTCCTGAGTCCAGATTACCCAGAATGCTCAGGGAGTCAGAGAAAGGAAGAAAAGGAGTTAGTAGATGGAGCTGAAGAACAGAAGAGGCAAGCAGAGAAGCATTTGTGAAGATCACACTCGGACTTCCTGAGAAGAATGAAGCAGGAGGAGCTGGCTGATCGTCTGCAGAGCAGTAAGAGGATTTCTTTAGAGATTTAGCTGCTTGATGAATACGAAATTTACTTATGTCTCAAGAGATGGCTGAACATGTATTCACACTGATTCTGTGGGGCAAGAAATGTTGGGATATGCATAAAAACTTTCACAGTACAAATAAACTCAAAATAACTCAAATAGAATAAAGGGAGACACACTAACAAGAGGAACCTATAGAGAACCTATAGAGCTCATCTTGAAATAGTAAATATATTTGGAAAAACAATGCATTCAGATCACTGTTCTGTTTGCAAGATCTGCCAGACATGACAGGCTTTAAAAAAAAACCCAAAAAACCAAATAAGTAAAATGCATTTTTGGGTTGAGCAGCAGAGTTGAGTATGTGGGTTGCGTCCACATAAAACTTGCCAGATCTTCTCTGCCAATACCAAACAGCTGATTCTGCTGTGACACTGGTTCTGGTGTTGTTTCCTGGATTAGAGTAATTGAAGTCTTAAGAAACAAGATATATTGGCAATTTAAAATGTTATTTATTTAACAAACAGGGCATGTGGAAGAACCACAAAAAGCCACGCACTGCTGTGGGATAGTCAGCAATATGTAGTTGTGTTGGTTACAGAATAAGTTGATATTCTCTGCCAAAACCAAACAGCTTAGACTCATTCAAACACAAATTCCCTTTCGGTGGCTGTGGCTCAGGAGGTAGAGCAAGGCACCAGAAGGTTGGCTGGTCTGATTCCAGTTGGCATACCAAAGTATCTTTGGGCTAGATACTGAAACCCCAAGTTGCTCGATACATAGCGGTTGGAGTGTGAATGTTAGATAAAAATCACTTTGCTCTAGAAGCAAGAACTGTGGTAAATCCATGTTGTATAAAGCTCAGCTACAGGTAAAAAGGGCTATATAAGAACTAGTCCATTTACTTTTTGTGTTAAGTCTATATAATTTATTTAACTTATTTACATTCCTGAAAATGTATTTATTCTGTTGT
>JAMQGT020000528.1:0-31934 GCA_024447675.2 Pterophyllum scalare | reverse complement strand
ACTTTATGTAACAAACTCTTTCCAACCATTATCTTTTGAGTCCTCATTGCATTATCAGAGTGCCCTAGGTTGAGCTTTATGATGTGCTTGAGACTCACTTCCTCTTGGTGAAAGCTTATTATTCTCTCTCCTGTTGTGGAAAGTTTTAGCAGAGAGAAAACATGCTCCATGACTCAGATTAAGCTCTTGACTTATAATAGCAAACAGACTGAGTTTGCTTTTACCTTCACTCATCAAATGTAATACCTGTATTGGCAATGTAACCTTGCCAGTTGCTGAATGAGAAAAAACAAGCAATCAAATGATGTGCTTTATTTGATTTTTGAATTCACGCTATACACAATTACATTCAGCAGAGAAGTTATGTTCACTAAATGTCCTTGCCCATACAATGGTGATGGATATCAGGTTTTAAAAGGTATGAATAGACATTTCTTCTTGGAGAAAATATTAACAGACCTTAGCTGTGGTACCACAGTGCACAATCTCAATATACTTTGACTGTTTATGAATGTTTCTTCAGTTGTTTACCAACTCAGGCATGTTGTCAGAAATCACAGAGGCAACTAAAGGTTATGTATTTAAGCTATCAAAGCCAGGAATCCATAGGCCTGACAAGATCACACCATTATGTACCTGGAATGAACTCAGCATGAAAGGTAAGATCCTAGAAACTCCGTATACTGCAAACTTTAGCACAGACACAGAAGTGCAACAAATGTTCAGAATGATTCTTGCTCCCTTAATCACACATCACCACCTTGATATTTTCCCTGCAGACAGAAATGGTAGCCTGCAGGTATGCTCTGAATAATCAAACAACTTGCAGTGGATGGCCCCACACTGAATAGCCTGTTTCTGAACATGCTCAGGCAAGGCACTGAGAGCAATTTGCCCATTAGGGTCACTCAAAGGCAGTGATTGCATCAACTGAGTGACTTATGTGTCTGACTAGAGACCTCATAGGTTTTCCCAAGGAAGGAACTGGGGGAAAAGTTTCTAAAACCAAGCATCAGCATCTGAAGTCCATTGTTTGCCATTAATGTTTAATGGTAGAGAGCAGAAACTGTGCCGTTGCTGCTGGGAAAAAGCAAAGAGACAGAAGGGGTTCAAAAAAATGTGGAAAAAAGTAGCTAGCTGAGGATGTGATTCTCTTTCTTCATTCAGAATCCAAGGAGCTGTGACAGAAATCAAGACAGAAAGACAGACAGAAGACATTTACGTCTGCCTTAATGAAGAGGTATGAAAATGAAGATGGGAATAGATGAAATTTGTCCCAGCTGGAGGAAACACAATTCAGACCAAAAAACTCTTCTTCTTCTAGTATTATACAGTGTTAATGTTTCCCAGCCCATGGAGTACATGTGTATTGCAAGTGGGACCAACCACAACAGTAAAACGACTTCTAAGAGAGTTAAAAAAATAATTGCAGAAGTTGTTCACTTTAACCAATTTGACAGAAATTCACCCCTTTGACTGCTATGTAACTTAGGCAGTCATAAGCAATGTGCTTTGAAAGTGTTCCACAAGTTAAGATTCCTGTTTATTATAACTATGTGAAAACTGGTTGATGCAGTTTCCAGGGTTCAGGTGACAAAATGTCAAGGAAAATGGCTTTAGTTTCCTGGGAAGTCGACTCTTCCAGCCAGTGGTAGTGAAAGTGTCGGGTGTCTCCCAGGGCAGAAGGGGTCATTAGCTGAGGTGCAACACAGAGCTTTTAGCCAGTGAGTATCAGAATAGCTGGAGAGGAATCAAAGTCAGAGGAAGCACAGAGATTCTGCCCTAGATTCGAATAACACTCTGCCTCACCATCTTTATAATGCAGCCCAGTATGACCCCAAAGTGTGTAACAGATCCTGCTAGTCCAAAACAGGATAACATGTCAGGTCATACAGTGGGTACAGAAAGTATTCAGACCCCTTTAAATTTTTCACTCTTTGTTTCATTGCAGCCATTTGCTAAAATCAAAAAAGTTCATTTTATTTCTCATTAATGTAAACTCAGCACCCCATCTTGACAGAAAAAAACAGAAATATAGAAATTTTTGCAAATTTATTAAAAAAGAAAAACTGAAATATCACATGGTCATAAGTATTCAGACCCTTTGCTGTGACACTCACATGCTGTCCATTTCTTCTGATCCTCCTTGAGATGGTTCTACTCCTTCATTGGAGTCCAGCTGTGTTTAATTAAACTGATTGGACTTGATTAGGAAAGGCACACACCTGTCTATATAAGAGCTCACAGCTCACAGTGCATGTCAGAGCAAATGAGAGTTATGAGGTGGAAGGAACTGCCCAAGGAGGTCAGAGACAGAATCGTGGCAAGGCACAGATCTGGCCAAGGTTACAAAAGAATTTCTGCAGCACTCAAGGTTCCTAAAAGCTGAGTGGCCTCCATAATCCTTAAATGGAAGAAGTTTGGGACCACCAGAACTCTTCCTAGACCTGGCCGTCCAGCCAAACTGAACAATCATAGGAGAAGAGCCTTGGTGAGAGAGGTAAAGAATACCCCAAAGATCACTGTGGCTGAGCTCCAGAGATGCAGTAGGGAGATGGGAGAAAGTTCCACAAAGTCAACTATCACTGCAGCCCTCCACCAGTCGGGGCTTTATGGCAGAGTGGCCTGACGTCAGCCTCTCCTCAGTGCAAGACATATGAAAGCCCACATAGAGTTTGCCAAAAAAACACATGAAGGACTCCCAGACTGTGAGAAATAAGATTCTCCGGTCTGATGAGACCAAGATTGAACTTTTTGGCATTAATTCTAAGCGGTATGTGTGGAGAAAGCCAGGCACTGCTCATCACTTGCCCAATACAATCCCAACAGTGAAACATGGTGGGGGCAGCATCATGCTATGGGGGTGTTTTTCAGCTGCTTTCTTGCATAATCTTACCTCACCAAGAGCTTTTCTTTAGATTTAATTCTTTCTCATCTTGCCATGTAATATAATGCCATTGTAGTGGGATTATAACTGCCTTACACTGAATTGCTAATTGGCCTTTAAATCACATTCTGATTTGCTCTGAAACAGTTTGATAAATTGAGATAATGTTTCTAATATTTGCAGCCTGAGTACTTGTGAAATAATTGTTTTTCAGATAGTTCTTTTTTTTTTAAATTTGATCTAAAATAATACCTTAGATGATATTGGGGCTTCAATTTCTTGTCATTTTATTTAATGAGATGCTGCAATGTTGCTGGACTTCTTCGACTTGTGTTTATTACACAGTACTATACAGTATTATTATACAGTACCAGTCAAAAACCTTTGACTGGTACTGTATACACACACACACACACACATATACATATATATATGCATGCTATGGGGGTGTTTTTCAGCTGCAGGGACAGGACGACTGGTTGCAATTGAAGGAAAGATGAATGCAGCCAAGTACAGACATATCCTGGAAGAAAACCCCTTCCAGAGTGCTCAGGACCTCAGACTGGGCCGAAGGTTCACCTTCCAACAAGACAATGACCCTAAGCACACAGCTAAAATAACAAAGGAGTGGCTTCGGAACAACTCTGTGACCATTCTTGACTGGCCCAGCCAGAGCCCTGAACTAAACCCAATTAAGCGCTGGAGAGGATCTGCAAGGAAGAATGGCAGAGGATCCCTACATCCGGGTGTGAAAAACTTCTTGCATCATTCCCAAGAAGACTCATGGCTGTACTAGCTCAAAAGGGTGCTTCTACTCAATACTGAGCAAAGGGTCTGAATACTTATGACCATGTGATATTTCAGTTTTTCTTTTTTAATAAATTTGCAAAAATTTCTACATTTCTGTTTATTTCTGTCAAGATGGGGTGCTGAGTGTACATGAATGAGAAATAAAATGAACTTTTTTGATTTTAGCAAATGGCTGCGATGGAAACAAAGAGCAAAAAAATTAAAGGGGTCTGAATACTTTCTGTACCCACTGTACTTTGTCTTACCTAGGTGAGAAAGAACATGTATTCTGTGATAAATTGTGAAGAAAACCAAAGTGGTAAGGCTATTCCTCTGCAAGCACTTTTTTGATTAAGCATCCTTTACAGAGTACACATGTACATGAGTATAGATGCTTCTAGAAGCACAGAGCTTGGTGTCTAGTGACACCGATTCTCTCTGAAAGAGCTCTAACGCCTTTGGAGCACTGATTAGAGCTGCTTTTGTTTAATTATGCGGAAGCAATATTCTCACTGGGTGAGAAAATGGCCACTTCTACCCTTTGCTGTTTTTAGATCATAATGAATACAACACAAAGTTAATTTTGTAAATTATGGTCCTCAGAGTCAGGGGGGAAGATACAGTAAACCAGTGCATATTCAATGAGCCTGAAGTTTACCTCAGTTTATCAGCCAGATCCCATGTTCATGACTTCTTGTTTCAAAAAGCTAAGATGGCAATGGTGAAAACACTCAGCTTGAGGTTTCACAACCAATTCACTTACCAATAGGTGACATCATCATCATGGCTACATCCATCTTTTATATACAGATTTTATGTGCATGATGCATGCATGCGTGTGGTTGTGTGATAATATATGTGTTTTTTCAAAGGGAATCTGTGCATACCTTTCTCTGTTAAATTTGAGTGAATGCAGGATAGCCGGCCGCCTCTGGCGCAGATTCCACAAGTGTAGCGTGTCATCTGCACATGCTGAGACCAGCGCCCCCTAAAAGACAGAAAAAAACAAAGCTATATCAGTATGGAATCCTTATGTACAGCATCTCAAGTACACCAATTAAAGTTACTGTATGAACATCAAAAGTAAACACTCCAGGCTTGACCTAGTAGAGTGGCAAAAATCCATGCACACACCCTTCACTGTACAATTTCCAAACCATAATTTTAAAAAGTCTATTCTGTGTCCTCAAATTTTCAGATCTCAGCTACACAAAATACTTGAACATTGCATGAAATGTAATTCCAATAAAATTTACTGTGTGTCTTTCCCATTAGGATGACACTACAACAATTGGAGTCCTGGGAGAATGAACCTTACAAACATAGTCACAGAATTAAAGACAGTAACATATTCTGAAAGGAAAGAGGACAATTTTGGTTCAAACTGGTTTCCATAATGATAATATGGAATGTCATCCTTCATAGCAAAAATAATTATAATTTCTCTCTATCTTTTTTTTTAATTACTCATGAATTTGATGGGGGGTTTTTTTCTCCAACAAATACAGTCAGACGAGGAAAGACTTAAGAAAATTGTGAAATCGTATCTATAAGGTTTAAGGATCTTGACTTGGTGTCAATGAAGACTTTAACATCACTTAAAAATATGACAGCTACTGCATAAATATACATATAAAATAATCAGGAAAGAAATAATTAATAAAAATAGTCAGCATTTTCCACCCACTGCCTCCTCTTTTATTTCATGTCTTACCTAATCTGATGATTATCTGGCATCCTAAAACATAGTAACCTATTTTCTTTCTTGCATAATCTTACCTCACCAAGAGCTTTTCTTTAGATTTAATTCTTTCTCATCTTGCCATGTAATATAATGCCATTGTAGTGGGATTATAACTGCCTTACACTGAATTGCTAATTGGCCTTTAAATCACATTCTGATTTGCTCTGAAACAGTTTGATAAATTGAGATAATGTTTCTAATATTTGCAGCCTGAGTACTTGTGAAGTAATTGTTTTTCAGATAGTTCTGTTTTTAAATTTGATCTAAAATAATACTTTAGATGATATTGGGGCTTCAATTTCTTGTCATTTCATTTAATAAGATGCTGCAATGTTGCTGGACTTCTTCGACTTGTGTTTATTACACAGTACTATACAGTATTATTATACAGTACCAGTCAAAAACCTTTGACTGGTACTGTATACACACACACACACACACACACACACACATATATATATACATATATATATATATATATATATATATATATATATATATATATATATATATATATATATATATATATATATATATATATATATGTATGTATATATGTATGTGTGTGTATATCTATATATATATCTATATATATATATATATATATATATATCTATATATATATATATATATATATATATATCTATATATATATATATATATATATATATATATATATATATATATATAAACTGCTCAAGTATATTCCTGTAAACATTGCACCTAATGATTTAGTGAGCTGTGGCTTCTTTTTTTTTTATTTGCTTAAAGTCTAATCTAACTATGTTGACTTTGACAGCCACACTCATCCCCAAGCTGCTCCCCAAAATAGAGAAAATACTCATCTATAAAGTAGAAAATACTGTTAATTATATTGTTCTCGATGAACTGTAAAAATGGATTTGTCTTTTTGTATTTCCCTATTTGTTTTTGTTCTCTTTCTGTTTTTCAGGGAAAATAAAACAGTGTAATACTTAATTAGTCATTAACTGCTTCCCCTGCTGTCCATTTTCTCTTGTGAGTTTCTTTTTCTATACTGCAAGTAAATTAGCTTCTGTTCACCTTACCTTTATTCATGTGATAAGCACCTTTAAATGAGTCGGGTAAATGCAAGTGCCAGGGGAATTTGCTAGTTATGCTCATTTGTTTTAAAATTATACAAAATATTGCTGTACCAATATCCCCTAGTTCTGGGCATGGAAGGCATGTTTCCTTGAAATGATGTGCCATTCAGTGAGAATGTCATAAGCTTTTACCCAATCACCAGTGACTAGAGTATAAATTCTATAATTGATCAGCTGCCATAGATGCAACACTTACATAATGGCTCAGTCACACAACAGTAAAAATAGGACAGCAACCTCCTTGTAACTAGGAACAATCGGTGGTTGCTTGGTGACTGCACTGAATTTTTTGCAAGTAGCTGTGGCAACTGACTGTTTGCGCAGAGGCTGAGCATGCAACACCCTCAATCTCGGGAGTCAGTCTGCACCAATAGGTGCAAACTGGCAAACTATACCAGCTGCCAGCTGTTGGCATTCTGGTTATATTTCTTTGTAAAAGCAAGGCTGCCGAGTGCCTATGTCTTTTTGCCTATGTCTTTTTGCAGATAAATCCTGCTGGTCCAGCAGCACCTATGTCACTTAATTTGAAAATATTTTTGAATTTCTGTTTCAAATCTGTGAGGTTCTCGCTGAACTCTGAATATAAGTAGTTAATGTGAATTTCTGTTGAATGCAAATTTCTGTGTATGTAGATGGCAGCAGATTTGTGACAGATGGCAATATATTTTAGCTGATTTATCACAGTTCATCGCTATATAATCACTAACAGATTGCGCTAATTGCTAACTCGACCTCATTCATTCACAAACTAATAGCAGACTGACTCAGCCTTATTGCCATTTTATCACTGACTTGATGCATCAAAGCTTCTTTGAAAATGACAACTGACTGCAAGTGGTTGCAGACCAGGTCGCCATCTTCAAAACAGCAATTTCAAAGGCAACAGGGAGCCTGTACTGTGTAATGTAGTGTAATTTAGTAGAACAGACAGAAAGTAAAGATAAGTATGGTCAGTAAATAGTTAGCTAAACATACATAGATATAGTGCTGTGAAAAAGTATTTCTTTGGGATTTTTTTTTTTGCATATTTGTCACACTTACTTGCTTCAGATCATTAAACAAATTGTAATATTTGTCAAAAACTACCCGAGTAAATACAAAATGTAGTTTTTAAATGATGATTTTATGTATTAAGAAAAAAAATTATATCCAAACCTAATTAGCTTGATGTGAAAAAGTAATTGACCCCCCCCCCCATGTTAAATCATAAATTAACTGTGATTAACCATTTTTGCTTGAGGTTTCTTTCTGATAAAAGTGAGATCTTCCTTCCTACTGTCACCAAGTACTTGCTCATAGGGGTTTATTTGATTGTTGGGTTTTCAATCTAATATTGTAGTGTTATGAATACTGTAGTGTCATTATTGTGTCTTTACCCTAGAATATAAAGCATCTTGACATGATAGTTGTTGTGATTGGTGCTTCAATTGAAACTGAAACCACATGTTTTGGAAAGCTGAATTCACTAACCACACCCAGGCCTGATTACTGTCAGACCAGTTGAATCAAGAAATACAGCCTGGCAAAGTGAAATACTCTGAAAGGTCTAAAAAAGGAACACATCATGCCACAATAGACTAGAAACAAAGTCATTAATGTCTTATCAGTCTGGAAAGGGTCTGGAAAGCCATTTTTAAGGCTTTGGAACTCCAGTGAACCATGGTTGGTATCAACAACTGAAGAAAACTTGGAGCAGTGGTGAACCTTCCCAGGGGTGGCCGGCCTACCAAAATTACTCCAAGAGTGCACTGACAGCTCATCAAGGAGGTAACAAAAGTTTCCAGAGCCATCATCTAAAGTACTGCAGGCCTCACTTGTCTAGTTAAGGTCAGAGTTCATGATTCAACAATAAGAATTAGGCTGGGCAAAAATGGCATCCATGGAAGAGTTCAAAGATAAAACCACTGCTGACCAAAAAGAACATAAAGGCTCATCTCAGATTTGCCAAAAACATCATCATGATCCCCAAGACTTTTGGGAAATTATTCTGTGGGCTGATGAGACAAAAGCTTTGACTTTTTGCAAGGTTTGTGTCCCTTTACTCGTGTAAAACTAACTCAATATTTCATAAAAAGAACATCATAACATGCAAATGTGGTAGTGTGATGGTCTGTACACAGATAACACAGAATGCAGAGGAGGAGAGAGTAAAAAAAGAGTGAGGTGGAACAGCAACTAATGAAGAAATCATTGCAGACAGAGAGAAGAGAGAACTGAGGCAGACGGGGTGAAAGCCTGTCATCAATTATCTTGATGTCTTGATGTCAACAAAGGTAAGATAACCAGGCACAAGTACAGTGCACGGCATGAGTAAAAATGAAAGCTGGGCCGAGAGAAACTGAGTGCAAAAACATTAGAATATCTCTTGGGGCTTGAGGCACACACACACACATTACTGCAAACCACAGCAAGATTGTGTGTATGTGTGTATATGCATATGCATATGTATAGATATGTGAATGTGTGTATGTATGTATGTATGTACAGTATATCTACCTTTCTTCAATTTTTTTTACCCCTTTGTTTTTCTTTTTATTCTCCTTATGTTTATTCCTCTTTTTCTTACCCCTTCCTTCCTACCTATCAGGCCTGGCATAAATAAATAAAATGAAAATGAAAGTACAAACATTAACAAGAGTAGCCTATAGAAAACTTATAGAGCTGTGCTTGTAAAAGCAAATATGTTTGGTACACCAGTGCATTCGGATCATCATTCCCATTGCAAAAACTGCCAGACATGATGGGCAAAAAAAAAAGAAAAAAAAAGAAAAGAATATATCTTGGTGTGCTTATGTGTATCTATATTCAAATAATGGTTGAGAATAACATTGATAGTCTAGATAACAGTTCAACTTATATTTCTTTCAAAAAGCAAAAGAGAGAAACAGAGGATCTTCTTAAATCCCACAAAGAGAACTCTTTAATCATTTGTCTCTCTGTATTGATTTGGTCAGTGGAAGTCACTATCTAAGTCACTCATCAGAGTTTATACTTTTGGTTAATTGATTAATCAATATGAAAGCCACAGTATAGTCTGACATTAATCAACACTTTTCAAGAGAACTCCCTGAGGAGTTGCCAAAAAAAGAAGAAGCTGAAATTAGCAAATGGTAGAGCATGTAGACCACATTACACCTGATACTGTAGTGAACAGTAGACAGATTAACTGAAGGACCAGATGCATCACTCAAGTTCTGTCAGGTCTTTGCTGAATTCTGTTTTCCTATTTTTTAAGGATAAGACTTTGAGATACTGTTTATCTGATAAATACTATTCTACTACTCTTTGGGAATCACCCTGTTGGTGCAAAAATACTATTTTATCCCTTGGAAATTATGTTATATTTGGCATTTTTTATAGATTCCACTAAAAAAATAGGAAAAAAATGAAATGTTTTGTGACAGGCTGCTAGTAACAAAATGTCTGAAGACACAATTTAAAATATAATAATAATATAATAATAATTATAAATAATTATAAATTTGTAAAGTTTTCTGTCATGTGTAGACACAAACACTTGTGTTAGGTGCCTTTTTTATGCTTGACTGATTCAGAGATCAATGTTAAATGGTTTAACTACAACACACAAACAAAAAAACAAATGCCCCCAAAACAAACAAAAGAACAAAAAGCATTCCTCTGAAAATGATCAGGTATAAGGACTGGACTGAAAATGAGACAAAAACAGCCAAAAGAAAAAAAATTCCAGGAAAGTCCAGGTGCTTGGAAGCAAAATATAAAGAAATGAGAGGTGACTCAAGAATTTGTAAATTTACAGCTAAATGCAAAATTATGTGCCTTGTTTAGAAATACCCATATTTAAATTGGTCCTCAGCCCATCACAATAATCCATATCACCTTTTTCTTACATAAGCACTCGCACCCCTTTTACTCTCCACCCCGCCACCAAACCAGCCTCTTTAGATGTATTATTCATTAAACAAAATAATGAATTCAGAATAGAGAGACTAACACATTAATTAGCCTATTCATAGACTCCACTGACAGTACTAGAAAATCATAATCTATAAATAATTTTCCTCATAAAATAGCAAGTGAGAGGTTTATGAGGATGACATTGTATGAAATTGCTAAATAATAAAACATATGACAACTAGATATGTTGAAGTGTGGGGTTTCTGTATGATAGAGGAGATAGATACTCTTCATGCATGCAACGTTCATAAGTACCTAGGAGAAGTGGCCTCATTTGTGAGTTTGTGCAGTATGTCTAATGGGAATAAGTCATTACACATCACTGAATGTCAAGAGGCTGGTCTGAATATGTAAGCCAACCATTAACGGGGCAGCCGACAGCCCACACACTGAATCCAAGAGAGGGTTCTGACATCCAGAACTGCTATTAGCCAATCTGTCAAATGATGGGAAGACCTAAATTCAGTGAGAGAGGACATTAACATGCGTCCATGCATATATGTAGAACAGTATTTATATGCAAAAATATATTTGTGAATACCACAAACAAAACAGTGTACACATAGGCACACAAAAAGCCAATATTCAAGATTTTGAGTACACCACCACAATGGATGGAAACAAGATGAGGTCTAGAATTCAGCTTTGACTCAAGGGATTTGATAGAAGCATTACTTAACAATTATTGGCCCTCCATTTACACAGGCTCAAAAGTAATTGTGCAATATAGGGGTGATATATATATATATATATATATATATATATATATATATATATATATATATATATATATATATATATATATATATGTCTATATATATGTCTAATATATTTATTTATATATATATATATATATATATATATATATATATATATATATATATATATATATATATATATATATATATATATATATATATCAACCAAGATTAGATTAGATGGGGTCAGTTGCTGATTTGGCTATTTAGTTGTTTGTTTGTTTTTCTTAAAAAGCTCTTGGGTTGCATCCACTGTTGTATTTGGTCAGAATTATTCTGTTATAATCTAATCTTGGTTTAAATAGAATCGTATTTAGCCTTGTTTTCTGTTGTTGCTGCTTTTTTTCTAGTAAAATGTGATCTGACTTTCCTTGAGTGTTACTGATTTGCATCTAGAGGTAAATCCTCTGTATTTACAATCATGAAAGCATTTCTAGATTGTAGACTTTAGACAGTGATAATCCTATTTCTTGTGAATATTCATGACTTGATTCAAAGTTATAAAGTTTTTTTTGTTTTTTCTAACCTTGATTATCTACTTTAGTTGTCTTTCTTCCAAGCCATTTGGTGTTGCTTAGATCCCCAGTGTATTCTTTCTTTTTAACCAAGTTCCATTTCACTGATTTGACCACTCCTAAAGTTTTCACTTTTTCAGTCAAACGATGGCTGCTTTGAACCCACACCTTGGACCACATATTGTCAGTTCCTAAAGAACATCTTCCAATATGCAAATGTGACATTTGAAAGCAACTTGGAACCCTTTTTTTTAAAACTGCACATAAGCTAATTGTCTAATAACACACACACATGCACACACACACCTACACACACGCGCGCGCATACACGCATACATGCCATGCTTTTAAAATCACTAATTTAACAAGATATACTTCAACCCACATACTACTATAGCATGCATGCTCTCAACTGGACTTGATCTCTTACAAAAACGTTTGGGTGCTTATACACATACTTAGACCAGTGTGACCCATCTTCTGCTCTTTTAACCATTATGAAATCTCCTTTCCCCTTAATACATCTACAGTATTTTGTTAGAAAAAATAGCAATAAACTGCTGTTAAGTCCTAAAATGACCTATATGACACAGGGCACTGACATGCATAAGGCCATGCACTTCTGGTTTGTCAGTGAGAAAACAGGATCAGTGTAAAAATGAAGTGGAGAATAAAAAAAAATAGGTGTCCCTTACTAAGTACTGCCCATAATTATCCTTCAATTAAACCAATGAAATATGTAGTGTTTTGGTTCCTGCCTTTCAAAGATCAATTAGCTTAGAGTTAATAATTGATAAACTATAGATTTGCAAATGTCACTATATAGCACATTTGGATTTCTGTAAAAAAAAAAAAGCCCACTAGATGCCTGCAACTGAAAAAAAAAAATCCACATTCAAGTACTGTATAATAACAATAGTGTGTACTCTAATTCCTCATTTATGCAGTCACATATGGTATTAAACTTCCCATTTTAAAAGAATACCATGCACTGCAATATCTAATTCCTAGCAATAATGCTTCTCTTCCTACCCACAAAGGGTATTAGAACAAGGTTTATTCCAAATTGTTTTTGACTCGTAAAACTTTTACACCAGATTTTCCTCCATTATATTGATTTCTGGATAATTGCTGTAAATATGCTAAGTATGGATAATATAAATCAATGAACCAAAACATTATGACCACTAACAGATGAAGTAAATATCATTTATCATCTTGTGTCAGTGGTGCCAAGGTCCTGCATACATTAGATTCTAAGTAAACAGCTGGGCTCATACTCAGTGTGCTGGCCTGTAACTCATGTGTTGGCCTGGGTTCATACTGAGTGTGTTGGCCCCTAACAAGGGTTAATTATGGTTGAACATCTGGCTGGGAATGCCTTAGAAACAGTGTAATGATGAAAAGCCACTGTACTAACTTTAAATTATGACAGTAGAAGCAAGCATCTTGGAGCAAAGTCGGGCTCGCATTGATGTGCCATCCTGGATGAGCTGCACTACCTGAGCCACTTGTGTGGGTTGTAGGGTCCGTCTCATGCTACCACGAGTGTGAAAGTACCACCAACATTCAAAAGTCACCAAAACATCAGCCAGAAAGCATAGGTACTGAGAAGTGGTCTGTGGTCCCCACCTGCAGAACCACTCCTTTATTGAGTGTGTTTTGCTAATTGCCAATAATTTCCACCTGTTGTCTATTCCATTTGCACAACAGCATGCGAAATTGATTGTCAATCAGTGTTGCTTCCTAGGTGGACAGTTTGATTTCACAGAAGTTTGATTTACTTGGAGTTATATTGTGTTGTTTAAGTGTTCCCTTTATTTTTTTGAGCAGTGTATAATAAATTTTTAGATGACAGTACAGATATGAAGAATACACTAAAACAATATAAATATATAGAAGAATTAATACCCAATGGGTTGCTTCATAAAATCACTGCATTACTTTTAAGAAAACTAACAGGTGATGAGTAATCATTACTTATTTTGTGTAATGACCCCCAGCAATGGTTGTCATCACCGTTATCATTTCATTTTCAGTTCTATTAATTCAAACTTAGTTTTATCTGAGAATTACAAACTGTTTTAATCATCATTATAATGACTTTAAATTAGTTACGACTTTATATACTGCTACGGCTCCAGCTTTCTGCATCGTGAGAAGTATTATGATGGATTCTCGCTTACCTCATTGATGAGAAACTGCAGCTGAAGAACAGCTGCTCCACTCTCATGCTGACAATAGCAGTCTACCCCAGGTCGTCCCAGTCTGATGACACCGCAGAGTCAAGGAAGTGTACAAAACAAAAATTCGATGGATATATCAACACAATGCAGACGACACCAATACATATTTATGTGACAGTGATTGCAGTGCACTCAGAGATTACATCCAATCAACAAATAAGTATGCATAAAATAGGATGCTGAGCCAAAGCATCATGTCCATTTACAGATGAAGTGAATTACTTTGTGCATAACAACAGCACGTCATAGTTTGGTGTATATAAGATCAGCCGGTTTTGGAGTCCAGTCACAATGTTTGACTCAAAAATGTGGATACAGGCTGTCAATTATAAACATATATTTGTATATCACTAATACTTTGAAACAAAGGGTAAAGGGCCCGAGGGCTTATACAAAGGTTTCTTAACCTATAGTCCCTAGTTTTCAGTTGTTGCTCTGGTCTTTTCTGTCTTATTTGTTTTCTAAATTTACCTGTGTGAAACAAGGATAAAACATAAAAATATTTATGCTATTATGTTGTTTACATGATAATGTAGCTAAAGAAAATGTGGCTGTACAGAAGCTGAAATAAAGATCACTACAGCACAGCCCAATGGTGCAATGTCCAACCAATAAAGGATGACTGGATTTATAAAAAAGTGCATTATAGTCTTTGATGGTTGCTGACACAGCCCTCAC
Source organism: Pterophyllum scalare (assembly GCA_024447675.2). Taxonomy (NCBI): domain Eukaryota; kingdom Metazoa; phylum Chordata; class Actinopteri; order Cichliformes; family Cichlidae; genus Pterophyllum; species Pterophyllum scalare. Next base: position 17,257 of record JAMQGT020000528.1, on the reverse strand, counting down.
CATACCTCTCCGCTAACCTTGGAGCACTTTGGTTCACAGGGAAAGATTCATGCAAGCACAAGTGAGGATCTGTGTGTGCACAGGCTTCCCTCTGTCATCACAAACGGTCCAGTCACTGTTTAATGTCATCCTGTTGTCAAAAACAGCTCCGTTAAATGGCCTTAATCGTTATTTCATTCACCTATTATCATTATTATTATTATTATTATTATTATTTTTAGCACAGTTTTTTGACTACTTAATAAGAACTTTCCCAGTACCTACTAAAAGTAATATTTTAACTTCATTTCCATGATTAAGAATAATTTATATAATGAATGTGTATAACATAAATCAACTTGCAGCTTGTTTAGGGAACAGGTAGGCTCACCAGAGGAAGTCAAATCCCTAAGCACATCCTTCAAAGCAGGTGGAACTCACCAGGCAGGAGAAATGACACAACGTGGAAACAGAGCCAGTTGGATCAGAATTACAAGTTATTCAGTCACTACAGTTTGTTCAGAATAAACTATGTTGCCAGCATTTCTCAGCACATTACAGTGAAGCAGAGCAACACATATGACCAGTCCTGCAATGACCAAAATGACTCTCTTCTGTTGGCCAATCCATTATTATAAAGTAGAAAAATATTCAGTCAGAATAAAACTGCCATAACTGTCATTCTTGTCAAACACCTTAAATCACAAAACTCAAAACAAAAAAACCCTATAAGACAGTAACTGTGAAAGTAAAATTTTATAATTAAAAATATTTATTCATGAAGTTGCATTCGGTGGATGGGTTTTCACTTTTTCTACCCACACAATGAGAACCCTTATTTGTTCAAACATTTTTTTCTCTTCATTGCACATAGTGTATAAATTTTTCCCATGATTTCATGTGCACATGAGCTGTAATGTTTTATTACAAAACCTATGGTATGATGTGGCTAGCTATTTTGCCCTCACCTTCTCCCTAAAGAGATTTCTGTTCACTATGCTTAGCATCAGTGGCTGCCCATGACACCTTGTAAACAGCTCAGGGCAAGGTGATTGTATGAGCCATAATCAAATATGTGTTCAGTCGGTTAACAGTGCAAAGAAAAAAAAACTTTGTGAGTGAAGAGAGTGGTCAGAAATTTGTGTTCATTATTAATGACACCCAGAATGAGTAATCATAGAGAATATTGTGTGTGTTTGTGTGTGTGTGAGTGTGTGTGAGGTGTTGTTGGTGGTGGGGTTCTAAGTATGTGTATATGCACCCAAAAGAGGGACCTAGAAGGTAGATTTAATTACTATTGTAGCATTCCAGCATGAACAAGCGACATGACCACTGTTTGCATTTATGTTAGTGTGGACAGCATATCCAGTTATAAATCTTTCAACATTTGAAGGTTATGCAGTAAGTGATATTAAGAAAAGCAGTGTTACTTATTAATAAACACTATGGCTTTCAAGACGTGCAACAGTCCAACATACTGATGCACAGTGAGCACGCTTCATGTCAATTTCAAAATGTCCTCTGAAAGCAACAGGGCAGAAACACCCAGACGGTCCTTCTATACAGACATCACATCTACAGAAGTAGTTTCCGCCATGGTCTCTGATATGGTGAACCAGGGAGCAGATCTCAGGCACAATGAGAAGGAAAGACTGGGACAGTTTACGGTTCAAAACACTGTCTGAGACTTTAGGCTAAAGTGAAGTTTATTTATTAAAATGTAATTTGTCTAAACCTACTTTGTTCTCTATACAATGCATGCAACACGCTTAACCTTATATAGAGAACTAGTACTATATATGTTACTATTTCATTCTTATGCACTGCACAATGTAACAGTTACTATTGTCTTTAAAACATTAGTATCAGTATATTTTGTAGGTTTAAGTTTTGAACATAATTAAAATCAGTGATAATTATCATAAAAATTGTTTATTAAAATGTTTGCTATAGTGTGTTCAAAAATGTATGTGTGGACCACAGAGAGGGTTTTTTTATTAGTGTCTGGTGTCAGTGAGTGCATTTCAGGGTGGCTGGTTATGGTCAAAGTCAGCTTGATTAATGTTAATACAAAATGCTATTTAATTATCATAATTTGCCCTGGCAGTATCTCTGCATTACATATTCTGTCTTTCATGCATGCTATAATCAGTCAGAGATTTGTAAAATGCTTCAGTGTCCCTTTTAATATATCAAATTAATAGTTTGATAAGACACCATGGCAGACATCCAACATGATGCAGAGGACACTGTCAAAAAATTGTGACCTTGACAGACTAGAGGGTGCTGTCAGGCACTTTTTGGGTGTGGGTGTCTCTGTACTTGGATCTCAGATTTACAGAATGTCTTATAAACTGAAAGTGCTATACAGCTGCAGCTCAACTAAGTAAACCTAAAATAAATTATTAAAAAAAAAACGAGGCACCGGGGTCACGGATAGCAACCAACCCATGTGTATTGTACTTACATGATCTAAAATGCATGATGCATCTATGCTCCAGCTGTTCTGTAATGATAAACTAACTATGGTTTACAGTGCTGTGAAAAATATTTGCCCCCTTCGCGATTTATTTTTAGTACTTTCAAAGCTTTTCATTCAAGAAATCACTTAAATAGAACCTGTCTGACAAAGTGAAGGAGAATAAAAGGCCTTAAAAAGCAACACATCATGCCATGATCTAAAGAAACTAAAAAAAAGATGAAAAACAAAGTCACTGATTTCTATCAGTCTGGAAAGGGTTGCAAAGCCATTTCTAAGGCTTTGGGACTCCAGCAAACCACAGTAAGGGCCATTATCCACAAATGGAAAAATCTTGGAACAGTGGTGAACCTTCCCATGAGTGGCAGGCCTAACAAAATTACTCTTAGAGCGCATCGACAGATCACAGAGGAGGTCACAAAAGAACCCAGAACAACAGCTAAACAGTTACATGCCTTGGCAAAAACTTCCAAGGAGTTCCAAGGAGAAAGCCACTGCTGACCAAAAAGAACATGAAGGCTCATCTCACATTTGCCAAAACATATCTTGATGATCCCATAGACTTTTGGAAAAATGTTCTGTGGACTTACGAGACAAAAGCTTTGACTTTTTTGCAAGGTTTGTATTACATCTGGCATAAAACTAACACAGCATTTTATAAAAATTTCACATCATACCAACGGTCAAAATGGTGGTGGTATTGTAATGATCTGGGGCTGCTTTGCTGCTTCAGGACCTGGATGTTTTGATGGATGGACCATGAATTCTGCTCTCTACCAGAAAATCCTGAAGGAGAATGTGCGGCACCTTCAGGCCCTGAAGCTGAAGAGCACTTGGGTTGTGTAGCAGAAAAATGATCCCCCCCCCAAAAAAAAACAAAAAACAAACAAACAAACAAAACACACCAGCAAATCCATCTCTGAATGGCTGAAAAAAAAAAAAGAAGGTTTCAGGGTTGCCGGACTTAAATCCGATTGAGACGCTTTGGCATGACATTAAACAGACCAGTCTTGCTTGAAAACCCTCCAATGTGGGTGAATCAGAACAATTCTTCAAAGAGTGGCCCAGAATTCCTCCACAGTGAGGTGAAAGACTCATTGCCAGTTATCACAAATGCTTGACTGCAATCAGCTATTAGGTTTAGAGGGGAATTACTTTTTCACAAAGGGGCAGGTAAGTTTGAATAACTTAATGAATTAAACCTTACTTAAAAACTGCATTTTGTATTTACTCAGTTTATCTTTATCTAATATTAAATTTTACTTAATGACCTGAAACATGTAAGTGTAATAAATATGCAAAAAAAAAAAAAAGAAATTAAGAAGGGGTCATATACTTTTTCATAGCATTGCATATTCAGCCTGTGAAGGCTCATTATGAGACTGCTTAAGGTTACTAATAAAATTAATGAAACTTCAAGGCAGGTTAAGACAAAGGTCCATGGCAATGAGAAAGTTTTAAAGAAGTGAAAATTTGGCAGCATATATTGGAACTTTTATACACTTTCCACTGATTTCTGCCCCGTTTTTTCTGTCTGTCATCTTGTCCATTTCAATGGATCTATATCACTAAGGAAAAATGCCAACAACGTCAAGCTTTTGGAGCCCTTTGTACTCATGCACCCACATTGAGCCACCAAACCTCAGACAAATCTATTTTCTGACCTATGGCTATCCTATGGAGCACAGGGAACAGCCCCGTCCACATAAAGCAGTCGATATGGGCTGTGTTTCTCTTTTGAATTACCACACAGCAGGAGACATCTAACATTAAAGGCTTAAATGACAACAACTCAGAGGTGGCTGCTTGTGAATGTGTTGGTGTGTGTCAGTTTTGACAATCTGAGTTAGGCTTGTAGCAGTAGGTTATGTTAAACAAGCCCACAGTGGTGTAATGTTCTGTGTCGAGCATCAATTGTTTGAATTCTACAGTCAGGACACTTTAACAGATGCTAAAAAGTAATGTGAATATTCTGCAATATTTATAGTGGTAGAGATGGGTATCATGCATCATGTATATGTTGCAACATTCTCATACAATTGCAATATATAAAAATGCAGAAATTATGTATTTGTACATTGGTTTCTGAAGGTGAGGGAAATGCTTTTGGAAAGGCAGCAGAGCAGTTCTGTGGCTTCTTAGGGTGTAGGCTGTGTCAATTCAGTGCTATGATCACTGCTGTATTCACTCACTCAATGAGTGTGTGTATGTCTGTCCCCCCTGTGTGTGCGTGTGTGATTCAAGAGCTGACTTGAAAGGAAATGGTAGACTTAAATCATCTCTCTGTCAGTCTGCATCATTCTCTCTCTGACAGGCGAGTCTTTGTACAGATCACATTCAAATTCACATCACACTCAAGAGCGCATCAAAACACACAAGATGCTGTCAAAACACAAAGCTCATGTGAAGGTGAAGTTGCCTACATTCATAATAAGACAAACACTGTACTGCTGCCAGCTAACAGGAGAGAATGGCAATGAGTATTTGTTGGATGTAGAATTTAATGATTTTTTTTTTTTGCCTTGAAAACAAATAAGCGAAAGCAAATGTGTCATGAATTTAAGTTTAAACTCATTTGGAATGCACGGTTGCCTCTGGGCATACCAGGGCAGAAATGTAAAAAAAATGATCAACTTTAGAGCAGAAATAAACTTTTGTACCTGGACAATACATTTTTGTTCTAGTAGGAAGAAATGTACAGATTTTTATATAGAATTTCTAGTTAAATTATATTTAGACTTAATGCTATACCCAAGGGTGTACCCTGCCTCTGACCCAATGAGCTGGAATATGCCCCCGCTCCCCCAGTGGTTAAGAAGATGGATGGATGGACGGATGAATGGATGGATGGATGGATGGAGTTATAGATTAGGTGAGTGCAGACACCTATTACACTGACTGTGCGGGCGATAGAACTTGACCTCTCAAACTTGTGTTGGTGCCCATTAGAACATCTTTAATGTAATTATTTTGAAAATAACATGGCTTGCCTTGGTATGATTTGTACCAACAGGCTCTACATGAATCCTGGGCTCCATGTTTTTTATTTTTTGTGAGTTAAATTCTGTTACTACTTGTATGGTACCAGTAATTAGCAGCTCTCTGTGTCTCTGTGTCTCTCTGTGTGTAGGATACACCTTGCTTGCCAACCTAGCAAGCATTAGCACTTCTCCCACTTGTACTGTTACAATGTTACATCTGCTTCCAACAAAACAGAGACTCTTCAGACCACAGGCAACATTGTTCCAATATTCTTTTGTCCAATTTTGGTGAGCCTGTGATCACCAAAATTAGTTGACAGGAGTGGCATCCGGTGTGGTCTTTTGCTGTTGTACTTGAAGATTTGACGTGTTGTGTGTTTAGAGTGTGCTCTTCTGCACACCTTGGTTGTAAAGACCTTGGTTGGCTATTTGAGTTACTGTTGCTTTCCTATCACACAGAAGCAGTCTGATACTTGATTTGAACTTCAGCAGGTTGTCTTGACCATGTCTACATGCCTAAATGCATTGAATTGCTGCCATATGATTGACTGATTAGACTGATTAGATATTTGCATTAACGAGCAGCTGAAGATGCGTATTAAACAAAGTGGCTAGTGAGTGAATATACAGTCTATGTGCATGACAGTTGATGGAGTAACATGGGGACCCGATTTCTACAAAACAACTTTTGTGCCATCTCTAAAGTCTGGTGGATTCAACTGTGTACACAACTGCATGGCATCCCACAAACAAGTCCACTTATATACCTAGTTTGGTAGTTTTTCAATGAAAGAGAGGAAACACAGTTAATGTAAAAAATAAATATTCTGAGACTAGTTTTGTGTTTTATTGTGAATGTTCTGGATTACGATTCCACATATTTATTCTTCTTGTAGCCACTCTTAGCAGATTATACACAGTAAGTATCAACACTTGAGTTTTTGTTGTGTTTTATAATTTGGGTTACATTAAAATCAGCATATATTAACACTTAACGACTAAACAGTTCTTGTTTTAAGATGTATGATTTTATGTTGTAGTCTAATCACTGTGGCATATTTTGTCTGATTTTTGTCTTTAAGTTGTCTTTTTTTACTACTTTTTCTAGCCTTTTTCTGTTTGTTTTAACTCTATTACAGCTTTAAGTTCATGGATTTGGTCGTATTTAGTCCCGGTGTTTGGCTTTCTGTTTGAAATTCTGCCTTTTTTTTTCTCAAAGGAGTTTGTAAACTCTGTTTTAAAAGGTGCTACTATTGCATATTATTGTAAAAAATTATATAATCACATATTATTTTTCTAGTGCATGCTTCTAAACTGGTAATTGGTGTTACAGTTGCAAAGATTGGCTATATTCAAGCAAAAAAACAAGTAGTGTAAGAGAAGCTTCAAGATGCACTTAACGAAAATGAATGCTTTAAAACAATGCCACCTGTATAGTTATACTGCAAAAGAGACTAAAACACAGTTAGCTTACAGTTTTCAATAAATTATTACCAACTTACCCTGCTGTGGGCAAACAAATTAGTTCTGAGCTGCACACAATGGGCTCCAATCACACATTTGTATTTATCTCAGCAGGGAAGGTAACACTTATATTAAGTCTACTGTGAGGAAAAAATGTCAAATGTTTTTATTTCCCAGTCTCACCAAACAGCAGGGAGATTATGTTGACTTTGTCCTACAATTCTCCTGCTGTCTCTCGTTGTTGCAGTAGCAAGAGAGGTGAGAAGATTTGAAATGAATTACTGCAAAATTTGTCAGAAAAGCTACTTTGAATATAATAAATTATGAATATGATATATATAAAAAAGGCTAATCAGCTAACTTGAAGACATTCCTCCATGAATGAATTTAGGAACATTCTTTTGTGTTCTGGTTTAAAACCTTAGGATCCTGCATCCTTTCACAGACTGAGGTATTTTCCCACTATCTTCTGAAACAATTCACAAGTGTTTCCTTGCCTTCCTCCAAACCTTTGAATCCATTCACGCTAGAGTTTACTTATTCATCTGGCAAAATATCCCCCACACAATTAAGAAACCACCAACAGTCTGAACCAAATTCTGACCCTACCATGCAGACAACGCACCAGAATTTTAAACTCATCAGACCGGGCATTGTTTTTCCAGTGTTCTATTTCTAATTTTGATGAGTCCATGCAAATATACCCTCAGTTTCCTGTTCTTAGCTGGCATGAGTGGCACTCAGTGTGGTCTGTTGCTGCTGTAGCCCATCCGCTTCAAGGTTTGACGTGCTGTGCATTCAGAAATGTGCTTCTGCATAGCTTGGCTACAAAGATTGGTTATTTGAGTTACTATTGCCTCCAGCTTGAAGCAGCCTGGCCATTCCCCTCTGACCTCTGGCATCAACAAGGCATTTTCATCTAGAGAACTATTGCTCACTGAATATTTACTCTTTTTCAGACCATTCTCTGTGAGCCCTAGAGATGGTTTTGTGGGAAAATCCCAGTAGATCGGCAGTTTGTGAAATACTCAGACCAGCCTGTCTGGCACCAACAACCATGCAATGTTCAAAGTCATTTAAATCACTTTTCTTCCCCCATTCTGATGCTCAGTTAGAACTAAAAACCATGCTCTATCTTAGTGGCTGAACCATGCAGCCAGGCAGGTGTTAGCTGCCATCTCTGGTTTCTGCTTAATTCCTGATATCTGAGTCGCAGACTATGGAACACTTCTCCACAGTCACTTGGTGTTTTCATTCTGTTCTGTCAACTCCAAACCACTTACATGTCTTATTTTTAAAATGCTAACAGGATAGAGGATTTCACAAAAGAGGATAGTGGAAAAAATATGCAGTATTAATATGTGCACACATGGTTCATGGTAAAAAGCTTAAAACATAACAACTAAACTGAGCTGTCCATATGCTCATGCCAGAAAATGAAGGTGTTTCATCTGTGAGACTCAAAGTTTGTACATGCAGATTATTATATTATTATAAGAGAATTATGTTTCAGTTTATATTTGCTGGCATCACTAGCATTACAGTGGTATCCGCAGTATTGCCAGTCATCAGCGTTCACCCTTTTTAAATTCTACAGAAAACCCCGACAGGTCTTACAGCTGTTACAGCCATGTTCTTCTGCAGGCAGTGATGTTAATACCCTGGGCTGTGCTGTACTTCAAACTGCTGAAATTTAAGAAGAATCTTGATTAAAGTCATTTTACTCCACAAGATTATATCATAGTGGTTCTTGAATTGATTCCATTGCATCCTCTGGCTATCATCTTATCCATCCTCAAAATTTATCTCTCACCCATCTTTTGTTTTATCTCTTAACTCTACCTCTTTCTCTGTGTCTGTGTGTGTATGCAGGTGCACGCATGTGTGAAGGAGGGTGTATAATAACTATTTTGTGTGAGTTTAATAATGCTGGTGAAGGAGTGGAGACACAGCTGGGCAATTTAGATTTGAGTATAAACATCTCACAGCAGAGTGGATACAGAAAAAAGTGTGCATGAGTGGCTGTGCAAGAAAAAGTGTGTGCATAAGTATGTGTGGGCACCCACACAGCCAATGTGGGCAGGTGACTGGCTGTTTGAAGCTGCACATAATGTATACAGCGCCAGAGTTAGCTGGATTATCTGGTAGTCTCATAAATACATTTGTGAAGTGGCCTTGATGTCTGATATGCAGCGATGTTTTTACTTAGCTGTACAGGCAAAGAAAAAGGCAGATAATTTAATATTTACACTTGTTACATACATACATATACTATAAGTATGTTTCAACCACTTTCAATTGTTGTTCAAGAGGAGAGCAAAAGAGAACATAATAATATCAACTTTTGTTCTAAAGTCATGATTTCAGAAGTCCAGCACAAGCCTTTAATTTTTTGCCAGCAATTATCTGATTAACCAGCTGAGTGACTCTCACTGCCAGACACAACTACTTTTTCCTTGTTTTGGTCAAACTCCATTTCTGGCTTATGCTCTGTGTGTGTGTGTGTGCACACGCATGTTTGTGTGTGTTTTTATTTTAATAATCTGGATTAGGAACCATGCAAAATGGTTTTCAGTGCTCCTTGTACAGTAGTTTAATTCAACCAGCCAAAAAAATCAAAGGCCTAAGTATCCAAGACTTACTGGCACTGATATCAAATGACAGGGGAACAAACTCTGAAATCTTAAGCACCTGGGGGTTGGTCCCACACAATGTACAGTATCTCTGAATGCACACACTGCTAATTTATTTAACTGGTGATATGTTGGTGAAGGCAAAACCATATCCATCCATCCATCCAATTTATGGTCACTCAGGAGTTGGAGATGTGGCGTATACTCTGGACAAGTCGGTAGTCCATCACATGGATGCAACAATGAAATTACAGAATTCCAATAAATTCAACCTTGCCTATTGCTCTCTTAAAAAAGAAAATAAATTCAAAATGAAAATTGAAATTTTAATTCTGATAAAAACCTAAAAACCTGTCGTTTTGCTAACTACAAGAGAGACATTAATCAAAGACAACTTGCTGACTTTCAGTGACCATCATATTCATCTGTAATACAGTTGTTAGCCAGTGTGAGTCAGCTCACCTGTGCTCTATATTTGGCCTTGCTTTATGTTACCTTCTTTCAAGGTTTAGTTTTGAATAAACATATGGTATTAAAGTAGATTGCCCCTGTACCAAACAGTACTTACTGTAACAAGGTATTTTCTATACATATGAGCTGCCACTCAGTAAACCAGGGAGAGATCTGTTTGCACTTGAAACTTATTTTGTTTTTGCTGGTGGACCATTTGAATTGTTCATAAAAAGATTTTGTTAAACGGTGTATTAACATGTGAATGACTAACAATCCCGAGTGCTTATGCAATCAGTTTCTGTGCATGTTCCTGTGTACTGGAAAAAAAAAAAAAAAAGGACAAATCTGTCAAACTAAAAAGGCTTTGATTAGCGGTAAGCTCATCCTATGAATGTATCTTCACAGATGTTGCACCGCTCTGCTTTGATGTGATAAGAAAAGCGAGAGAAGGCATCTGTCTGGATGAGGCTCTGATAATTTAAAGATATATGCATGTAATTGGTTATTTGACTGTTTTACATAATAGTGATTAGAATGCTAAAGCTCATCTGCTCTCTGACTACTAGTTATTTTAAAAAGTGGCCAAAACTGTTATTTGTTGATTATATCCAGTATTTTTACAATCTAGAATGAACATAGAATTTAATGTAGAGGCAAATATAATTATTAAAATATCTTCTTTATTAAACTTGGGGTTATTAATCATTGCATTATATGTGAGTGAACCATAACTGCTAACACATTGCCACAATCACACTTTGCCCATTATTATGAATTAAAATTGCTTATGAAGCCATTAAAAACATCCTATTTTTATTTCATACAGCTTTATATGCATTTTCTATTTGAATGGTTTTTTAAAGGTAATTTCTGCTTTATGTAAATCTCTCCTGTCTATACACACATGGCCACCTTATTAGGTAAACCTGTTCAACCACTTGTTAATGAGAATATCTAATTAGCCAAACACATGTCAGCAATGCATGTAGGCATGTAGACATGGTCATGATGACTTGCTGAAGTTCAAACTAAGTATCAGAATGGGGAGGAAATGTGGTTTAAGTTACTTTAAAAGTGGCATGGTTGTTGGTTTTCAGAAACTGCTGATCTACTGGGATTTATAGCATATCTCTAAGGTTTACAAAGAATTATCCAAAAAGAGAAAATATCCCATAGCTCTCTGGGTGAAAGTGCCTTGTTGATGCCAGAGGTCAGGGGACAATGGGCAGAAATCTGCAGCCACTGTGTGATGCTATCATGGCAATATGAACCAAAATCTCCAAGGAATATTTGCAGCACCTTGTTGAATCTAGGCCATTAAGGCAGCTCTGAAGGTAAAAGGGAGTCCAACCCAGTACTAGCAGTGCATATATCACAAAGCATCTGATGTGTATATAAATAAATAAAAAATGCGCCATGCCCAACTTGTAAAATTCTCCTGCCAACAACAATTATCTCCCTCTAATTGTCTCATCTAAATACAACTCACAGCTGGGGGGATTAGGACTTTTCTCATGTCCTTTAAAAATTTCCTGCCAAATATAATGTTATATTTTTAAATCTTAAAATGGATTATTAATTGCATTATTATTATTATTAGAATTATTAGTCTAATAGTGTTTGAGCAAGTAAGTGCCCATAAATCAACCATTATTTCTCCTGTTAATTCTGCATGCACATCTTTTTTTTTTTTTTTTTTATCTCAGTGAACTGCATATTGAAGTCTGGCAGCATCAGTTTCACAGTACTTTGAATTACATGTCCTTTGACCACAACCTCTGACAATGATCTCAGTTTGCAGTATATCAGCATTTTGTCAGTGTTCACAATGTGTTTTTTCAGCTTTTTTCTACTTTTCTATAACATGTTATTATTATTAGATATGATCTATAGCCCATTTGATTTAGCCTAATTGATTTATTTACTACTGCTGTACCTATATATGCAAAATACCAGTCCATGCACGTAAGACCTTGCACTTTCTAAATGTTCTAGAATTGTAACTCTAAATGAGATATCATTCACCTGTAAATTAATGTCCCACTTATAAAACATATCCAGATAGCTTATCTCGATGAGGAATAATGTCTGTGCCTGCATCTTGCAATAAGCTGCAGGAAGCATTTGGATCAAAATGTAATTAGATCAGCCTTAACACATTTGGAGGTAGTCAGTCTCACTCTATGATCACATATCAGGCAGGTGTAAATGAAATCAGTCTAGCCTGACCACAAAAATCTCAGATCCAGCTCTATTTTGCTAACAAGCAACCCAAACATATATTTCTACCACTACTGCTAGATGGCAGCAGTAATGCTAGATCGGCATAGAAAAAAGTACAACAAAAAAGAGCCCATGCATTAGCTTCCCTTGCATTCACCTGGGATCATGTTTGTTGACAAGCAGCCAGCAATAACTAAACTATTTTGCATAATGTGATCCAATCCAATCACAGTGGGCCAGAAACCAGATAATAAGAATGCATTTTAAAATGAGATGTAAATTAAAACACATGTATATCATTAGTGTTATCAATGTAGAAGAGCAGGGTTTGGCATCCTGTGGCAATATCTATTCTTTTCAAACATCCCTAAAACAGCAACGTTCCTTTTAATGTCAACGGCAACAGATTTGTAGCTCACCTGACCTCTAGCATTTAATAAAGGGGGAAAAGAAGGGTGTGATAATCCCTGGGCTCTTTTCCTCCACACTATTGTCTTCTTTTATTTGCAGGTAGGCGGAATTGTTTCTGGGCCTGAGCTGACGTTCCAGGCCTCTTGAAGGCTCTCTCGCAATACGTTTGATTACTTTGTTATTTTAACACTTTAACTCCCACACACTATGCACTTAAGAGACCGACTCATGAATGACACTGATGTTAGGGGCAACCGCATACTATTTCTTCTTGTATTGATGTGAGTTTCTGTAAATAAAGAAACACATTTTTTACATATTCTGTAAATATGCAGAACAATAAATATATTTACAGAACATATTTACTGTTCTGTAAATATGCCAGTTTTTTTTTTTTTTGCCAAATTTTGTATTTGTCTAAGAGTCAGTCATACATGGTAAAATATTCATCTTGGAAGCAAGGTATAGGGGTTATGACACAACCTTTATCAAGCCAAAGTCTATCTGGGAGGATTTTATGTGGACTGTAATCTTACTTCTGTTCTGAAAAGTTAACAGTAAAGTTAAAGTTTCCATTAATCAGGGCACCAGCACTGCCACGCACTGTCATTGCAGAACCTGTGCTCTAATCACAGCCTCCTATTTACCTCCGCCAAGGAGGTTATGGTTTTGGAAGCGTTTGTGTGCCATTCTGTCTGTAAAAATAAAGTGCACAAAGCTTTGAAATAATTCTTATAAAACTTTGTAGGGGTTTAGAGTGGGCTCACATTAATAATAAATTAAAATTTGGTTTACATCCACCAAGGTCTTCAAGACTGTCTAAATGGTCAAAAATTGACAAGAAGCTTTATAATTCAGAAACTATGTGAGGTGTGGTGTCTATTGTCAACATACAGAAAGTGCTATATAAAGATTCTGAATGTCATGACTCATCTGACCTCTCCTTCAAGGTCAACAGATTAATCTGAAGGTTAAAGTGATAATAATGCTATAACGAACGATTTAAATCTAGATTTCTTACTGCCATTGTTTCTATTGACAATATACAGACATAAAGGAAATTATATATGGAGATTCTAAATCTCAATTTACTTTGGACCACTGACCTCTTTTTCAAGGTCAAGTAAGGTCATACTTTCATACTTTCATCCAAATATGTCACATTTGACCTCTGATCTCATTTTTACATTTCAAATCTGCCTTTCTTTCAAGTTGACCCTAAAATCCATTGTGTAAGAAAGTATTTTTAAGAGAAAGAGAATGAGCTGCCTATTTAGTTAGAAATATATTGTAGGATAAAATTGTATAATAAGCTCAAGTTATTCATGTCCAGTTTTTTAAAAATCAATTCCTATTAACCATTACCTACTCCTACATAATGTTTGTGTAATCAAAGTAAACATTCCACCCTTATCTATTTATTTTTTTTAACTGCACTACAAACTTAAAGTATGTTTTAAAAGAAAAAAGAAAACAAAATGAATATATACAAAACATAATAGAATTCCCTTAAAAAAATACCTCTCAGAGATTGCGGTGCCTTTTTCTCATATAGCTGTTGGCAAAAAAAAGACACACGAAGGCAGATACGTCTATGCTCAACTTTCCACTTCTCCTTTATTTCCATTGGTTTTTAATATTAAATTTAGGGCTTTGCTCTTGTAGATTAATCACTCTGATACAGTATCATTCAATTCTATTATTTATAAAAAGAAAAAAAATTATATCATAGGAAAATGTATCTTTCATATGCCAGTGGCTTGGCATTGCAGGGACTACTGCTGTACACTGCTGTCAAAAATGACCGCTGAGTATAAGCAATCACACACACACACACACACACACACACACACACACACACACACACACACGCACACACACACACACACACACACACACAGCCAGGCTGCACATCATTTGTAGACTCATGGCTGCATCTTAATGAGTAGCTCAGTGAGTAATTAACCTGCAGATAACCTGCTTTGAAGCAATAAAATTGGCTCTCCACAAGCTGGAAATTCTTACAGGTCAAAAAAAGTACTGCAACTGCAATAAACTGAATTCTCTTTCAAGCAAGTGAGAGAAGAGTATGGATAAGCCTGGGGCAATTCTGTCCACAAAATAAAAGTGTAAAACGTAGCCCTTCTTAACCTAAGGATAATTAAAGCTCCTATGAGTGTGACTTTAAATTCTGGTTTAGGCAGTTCCAAGTAGTGGATCAGAAAGAATACTGTGACAGTTGCAATGAAAAGGGAACATAGCTGATTTTGTTTTATTTTGAGTTGCTCCAAATCATAAAGTTCTTGCTTTTCAACTCTACTTCAACATGCCATAGTTGTATGAATGAATGGAATTCTACAGTGTATTTGGAGTTAATTTTAAAACTGACTGAATACATTTCTTTCCACATACACAATATGCTACATTGACAAAGCAGGTAATAGAAATCTCCTTCATTCTCCAGACACCTTAATTTTCAGTCACAAAACATGTTTCATCTGCTTCTTATCTTCATCACTCTAATTACTTGATATGTTTTGGTTATTCTTTTATTGACATCTCTATATTTTTACAATACAATTCCTTCCAATTATAACATTTAAAAAGGCATGTATCCAGTGACTTCATGGTGAAAGTATGACTCGAGAATCTAGCCTTCTGATTAGCCAAATATTTAACAGCTGAGATGAACTGTAAAGAACAGAAGAGCAAATTAGGATTCAGTGTGCTTGGCAAGTTTAATGATCAAATTTAGATGTCCACACCTGCTGAGCAACTCAAATATAACAGGTGACAAAACTGAAAGATGTCAGACAAATTTACAGTGTCAGCACAGTTTGACTTTGCCGACCTGTCAGTCCAGATCAATTACAGCACATCAGCATAACACAGGAATAATATATCTGACACACTCTGCACAATGGTTACACTACACTGCAAGCCTAAACTTCATTGTTATTGTAAACTTAAAGTGCAATCCTGCTTATTAAACCTATTTTTAAACTTCAGTTCCAGCAGTTTTATTGTAATCTTAAACCTCCTCCGACTTTATAATCTAATATCTACACTGGGAAAATGAGAACTGTCCTCATCTACTTTATTCTATATTTGATCCAACACGTCAGTATTTACAGAGGATTCAAAAGGATAAATACCTTTGTAGTGTCTACAGGCACAGAAACCTAAAGCATAAAGCTAGTTTCAGTTGCTCCTTCATCACAAGGGGTCACCACTGTGGGTCGCTCTGCATATTTGATTTGGCAAAACTTTATGCCAGATGCCTTTCCTGATGCAACCCTGAATTGGGATTTTTGTATTCAGTATATTTTGTCTAATTTTACCAGTCACTGGATTCATAAATGTGATTAAAGTTGTGGCCTTTAGCTTATAAACAATATTTGCACTTGCCAGGAAATGGGGCAATCAAATAAAGCCACTGTCTCAGAATGTAACTTCCGATATTAAAAGATCACACGATTTGCTAACAATCTAGCTTCTCTGAGGCACAGAAGAATAGACATTGCTTACTGGCCTTGATTTGAACTCTCTTTAAACCATGATTTCCGGTAAAGCTGAGCCGCAGAGAAAATATTTAGCCCTTATATCAGGGAATTATTACCACTGCAGAGATGTGGCAATACGACACATAGAATTGCACAGCATGGGTGGCAATCTCACATAAGCATGAACATAACATATTTTTATTAAACATTAGAAGAATTTTCAAAAGGGTGGAGAAAATTTCTATTCTTTTGTATGGGCTCCATTAATATCTTTGTCACTTTGGAATGTATGTGTCCAGGGTGAGAAAGGTTTAGCTGAGTTGTTTGCCAAGTAACACAATGACAAACCCAGAAAGATTTTCTGCTCCAAAGAATTAAGCAAGGCTAATACAGTGTCTTGCCTGCCAGAGTATGTGCACATCCACTCAAGAAATGCACTCACAGTAATACAATTCTTGAAAAAACACACAAATGCAGAGCAGAGACACAGTGCACCAGCCAGTAGAAACTCAAGATCCTCTGTTGCTCTCTCTGGGTAAGGTGCAATTTGACAACAGGAGCTATCGATTCAGCTGCCCGCAGTCTTTTTATAGAATCCAGCACCATCATTACAATCTATAGCCTAGCCCAGCCTGCCTCAGAGCCTACTCATCTAGGGAGAGGCATTGGGTGAAATGGGAGAAACTGGGGTGACAGTCAGAGCAGGAAAAGGGAAGATAATGATGGTTATAGTAATTGTGGTTAAATCAAGGAGCATGTTAGAGAAAGACAGAAGGGACGAGGGAAACTGGAACGAAGAAAGAAAAAAGAAACAGCAGAAGCACTGGCAAACAATAAAATAGAAATAAAATTTTAATCATTTGTTATTATTAATCTCTGGCTCTCTTTCACAGTATGTCGTTTGTCCTGTCTCTCTCCCCTCAGCCCCAACCGCTGGTCGCGGCAGATAACTGCCCCTCCCTGAGCCTGGTTCTACCGGAGGTTTCTTCCTGTTAAAAGGGAGCTTTTCCTTCCCACTGTTGCCAAGGGGCCAAGGGACACAGTTTGGAGAAGACTGTAAAGAGACTGGATAAAGTAAAAAGAAGAAAAGAGAAGGAAAAGAAAAAAAATATACACACACACACACACACA
>JAMQGT020000526.1:0-11237 GCA_024447675.2 Pterophyllum scalare | reverse complement strand
TATTGCTTATGGGTAACGTGGATTCATTACCATTACTATACGTCAACCATTCAGCCTGATGTGGTGTGGTACTCACATAATGCCCACTCTGTGCCTGATAAGCTTAGTCAGGCCTCTGAATGTATGGAGTGCAATCAAAAAAAGTAAAAGTACAACTGCAGGCATGAGGCAGTAGTACAACCTTTTCAACTAGTCGGTTCTTTCTTCTGGAAAAAGAGAAAACATTTTAGGTCCTCGGGCCTCCGACAAACCTGATTCCACCACTGTAACAAGGAAAAACACAAACTTTATGTCTGATACTTACAGCAGCAGCCAGAGCCTGGTCCAGGTCTTCAATGATGTCGGTTTCATCTTCCAGTCCAACAGAGAGCCGGATCAGCGTGTCACTGATGCCCAGCAAATTCCTCTCCTTTTCTGGCACTGATGCATGGGTCATAATCGCCCTGAATGATGCAATAGAGGACAAATACATAAGCTTTTTTAATATTATTAATAAATTAATTTTTTAAAATTATTATTATAAGCTGTGTGTGCAGAAAGATATCCTGAGATTCTAATGGATAATGGACTTCATAATGGAAATAAAGAAATTAGTTTCAGTCTGATAGAGATTCTTCTTGGTCTCTGCTGCCCCCCTGTGCTGGTTTGTGTTAAATTGCAGCATAGTTTACTGTAAACTGTTAACAGAAGAGTTTAATTTTAAACAGCACTAAAAAAAAAAAAAAAAAAAAAAAAAAACACTGCAATGACACTTACGGGTGTTCTGCTAAACTTTCATATCCACCAAGACTTTCGGCAAGTGCAAACATCTGAAATAAGACAGAGGGCATGAAGATGAAGTCAAACTATAAACTAGTATGACTAGTATGACTGGCATTGTTAGCATCCACTTGAACACTCCAGACCAGCAGACTGACAAAACTCCTGCTTTTATAGCAGGGGTAAACACTTGCTGATAAGTTAATCAAGTGCATTTCATAAGCAGTACATGGCTGCTACTTATTCTCTTGTTTCCTACAGAAGCAGTAAGGGTGTACTTAGTTTTTCACAGCCTGCTTTGCATAATCTTCCTACAGCCCAACGATGCCACCTGCTAGTTAAGCAAGAAATCAAACAGAGCAGAATACATAAAACTTTCAGCCAAATTACTTTGAGGCTGCTGAGGAAGGTGGTAGCATGCTCAAGCTTCCCTTTAATGTTGAAGGCAATCATCCCCGGACACCCAGTACATTGTCTCTTCATCACTTCGTACTGGGGGTGAGACGGCAGGCCTGTAACAAAAGAAGGAAAACATGAAAAACCAGTGTCTGAAGTAGACCAACCTAATACCTTAAGCACAAACAAGTGTGTACCTTTAATAGACATTACTTGTATGAACTTGAGTGACATAAACTACCAGTTATATGTTTGGATTCAAACTCTGTAGTGTTCACTTCTTTTGGTTAAGTGTTATTCAGATAGCTGGTAGCAGATGCCACTGAAAGCAACAATGACCACCTAAGTTGGAGGGAAAACCAGTATCTCAGGGGGAAGGGTCACCACTGGGCAATGTGAACTCAAATGACCCGCAGTGACAATGTGTAGACAAACGATGTGCCTTGCAGCCTACTGTGGCATGTCTTGACAAGACTTGACTACGGCGTGTGGGATTTTGCAACTTTTCTTGTAGTTCACCTGGGTAGAAGACGCGCTCCACCCTTGGATCAGCCTCCAGAAACTTAGCAACAGCCATGGCATTCTTAAAGTGCCGCTCCATTCTCAAGTGGAGTGTCTTCAATCCACGGTTACACAGGAAACAGTCAAAAGGAGACGGTACACCACCCAGTGCTAAAGGAAAAGCAGGATCACATGAATAAAGGAAAATCCAAAGAGGTTACAAACAAAGCCTCCCAAAAATCCAGATCAACAAACACGTCCTACTGAAGAAAGTTCAAACTGATCAGAACTTAAGCTGCCCAGTTAGTGAATGTAGGTCAGGTTCAAACAATAAGCTCAAACATAGTGAATGGCACGGCAGGATAGTAAGTTAATATCAAGCTGTTTGCTTTCCATTTCAGTAAAAATAAATAACTAAGTCACCATTTTGCAAAAACTTCAGTCGCTCATACAGATCGTCCCTGTTTACGGAGACCAGACCCATCACCACATCACTGTGACCTGCCAAAGAAATGACAACAATAAAGAGAAATCCAAAACACAGATTTTATACTGGAAGAGAATATGTTGCATTTGGGGGGCTCATCTAAGAGCCTGAACAAATCATTGATTTTACTTTGGTCTTACTTTGATACATTTTGGAGAAGTTTTTGGTATTAATGCAACTAATCCATTCCAGTGTACAACAGAATGTGTGAATAATATCACAAAATGGTTTTAATTAAATGTTAACGCAAATGTTAAGTTAGCAAAATGGGAAAATGCACTTTACCATTCATGTATTTGGTGGCTGAGTGCATGCAGATATCAGCTCCCAAAGCCAAGGGGCGCTAAAAGGTGTCCAAAAACAAACAAGAGTTAATCACTCGCCAAGTTATTCCAACATGAACTGTAATTTGAATGCAGAAGTTATTAAACTGCAGTTACACAATCAACAGAGCACAAAATGCACCAGTCAGTCTCACCTGGAAATAGGCTGACATGAAGGTGTTGTCCACAGCCACCACTATGTCTTTGTTGTGCTCATGGACCAAATCAGAACAGGCCTTGATGTCGACCACCTTCATCATGGGGTTGGTGGGTGTTTCAATCCACACCAGCTACGCAAGCAAAGAGAGGATTTCATTTCACTTACAGCAGTCAAACATGTGGCAAAAACACAACTACGAGTATTTAACATGAAAAAAAGAAGGGGAAAAAAAAAATCATCCAATAAGCCAAACTAATGTTTCACAATGACTGTTCCAGTTAGCACAAAGCAAACAAACACACCCCATTTGCGCAACACTCTAGTTAAACCAGACACTAGTGCAACAACTTGTAAGCGTGCATATTGTGTTTATTGTGCACATAAAATGACAGCGTCTACTAAAAGGTACGTCCAATTGTAAACAAATGAGAGCATGCTCTGAAATGGGATTTCTCTTTGACATACCTTAGTATTTGGCTTCAGAGCAGCCTTGAGCAGTTCCAGATTTGTACAGTCAGCAAAAGACACATCCAGGCCGACTTCGGCTGCGATTCTTCGGAAGTAGCGGTTTGTGCCTTGTAATTACAAAAGTGAAACACCATTAAAGTCACAAAACCAACTTACAAATCAGTAATCTTGGCACTGTATGCTGTAAGGAAATGTCACATAGCTAAACGAGTCTGTTTTACACATTTGGCCAAGTTGCAAAGTGGTTTCTAACCTCCGTACACGTCATCCATGCAGACGATCCCTTCACCTGCCTTGAGCATGTGAGTGATAGTCACTGTGGCTGCCAGTCCTGAAGCGAGAGCAAGGCCTGCAGAGGAAAACGTGGAAGAAGCTGTCCATGTTGTCCAGACTGGGAATTATTCTAATCATCATATCAGAGAAACCTAAAATTGGAAGGCCCGCTCATTTCTGAAGTATTTCAACGTTATTCACAAATTTTGGTACGCTGTTTAAACTTACTGTGAAATGTGTCATAATGAACAAGTTGGCTTACGTACAGTACTTTGCCCCATCCAGCGCTGCTACAGCTTTTTCAAGGCAGTTTCTGGTGGGATTTCCGCTCCGGCTGTATTCAAACCCCTACAGAAACACAACATTTGTAAATCACCTTTAAAAGTCCAACAATTTGCCTTCCATACTGCTGAATACTGTAAGTTGTTACATGAGCTGAGTGGCTTGAGAAAACCTAAGTTGTTTTTGTATTAATAATCCACTAAATGTTAAGTAAAATAGCAGTTTGTGCTTTTACAAAAACATATGAATGTATGTTTTTGCTGTTAATGAGACTTTAATGAGATTTTTTTTTTTTAAGTTAAACATTTAAATCTGTTAAATAATTTAGCACTGCTAATGAAAGCAATGTGACCTAATCAACAAAGCCCGTTTTGCAACAGACTTTCCAAAACACATAATTTGAGCATGTTTGGACAATTAACTTGAAGCTTGAAAGTAGTTTCCTGTGGAATGAAATGAACGCTTGAATGCTCTGAACAAAAAAACGTTTGTGTGAAGAAAGCTGTCTCTTCCATGTGATGCCCTGCTCCCAGCTGCTGCACTTCAGCTGTGGGTTTATGTTTCGTTTCTAGTGATCATTTACCAGTTCAAATAGAAGAACTGAGCTGTTTGGGAATTGCATTAGGGAGGTATTCCGTTTCACAGCAAACCAGCTGGTAAAGGAATATAGATCATAGATTAGATTCTGGCATGACAGGTTTGTTCTATTCCATGTGACACAGAGACACTGTGAGCCTAGTCAGAATATTGTGAGAGTTACATCTGATCTGTGTGTGCAATAACGTGGTGTACTTTGAAAGTTTTGACTGGTAATGCATTACATAAGAGATGAGTTTTTCAACTGTGAAACATTAAGCAGTGAAAAATGATACCAATGACCTCTGCTCTCAAAAATTTGTGTGTCATGCACCGCCCCTCTGCGTCAGCGTCCTCGGAGAAATCTGTAAGCCAATCACTGACAGAAGTGGTTAGCAGGGCAAAACTACTTTACTACTATACTATAGTGAAAGCAAGCAAATATTTATCTGACAACCCACAGAGAGTGTAGTTTCATATTTAACAGGGAGTACAGTCACACACCGTGGGTTAAAAACATTTGAATAACTTATTGTCCTTTAGTTTTACTTACCTATAGACTTCTCGTATATGCATGCCTGTGCAAAACTGTAACTGGACTTGGACTTAAATTATGTTGCCAAAAGTATTCAATCATCTGCCTACACACGCATATGAATTTGAGTGCCATCCCATTCTTAATCCATAGGGTTTAACACAATGCTGGCTCAACCTTTGCAGCTTTAACAGCTTCAACTTTTCTGGGAAGGCTTTCCACAAGGTTTAGGAGTGTGTTTTTGACCATTCTTCCAAAGCGCATTTGTGAGGTCAGACTGATGATGGGTGAACCCTGGCTCGCAGTCTGCGATCTAATTCATCCCAAAGGTGTTCTTCTGGGTTGAGATCAGGACTCTGTGCAGGCCAGTCAAGTTTTTCCACACCAAACTCACTCATCCATGTCTTTATGGACCTTGCTTTGTGCACTGGTGTGCAGTCATGTTGGAACAGGAAGGGGCCATCCCCAAACTGTTCCCACAAAGTTGGGAGCATGAAATTGTCCAAAATATCTTGGTATGCTGAAGCATTAAGAGGTCTTTTCACTGGACCTAAGGGGCCCAACTCCTGAAAAACAACCCCGCACCATAACCCTCCACCAAACTTTATGCTTGGCACAATGCGGTCAGACAAGTACTGTTCTCCTGGCAACCACCAAACCCAGACTTGTCCACCGGATTGCTACACAGAGAAGTGTGATTTGTCACTCCAGAGAACTGTACTTTACTTCAGGATTTATTTTTCTGGCAATTTTCACTTTTACACAAATATCTGTTCTTTCTACAGAACAAAAACAGACTTGTTACTTTAAGTTTCAGATATTTGAGGGAATTTTCCATTGCCAGTTACTGCACCATCAAGCATCAAACCGATCTGAGCTTAAATGGAGGAACAATACACATAAGAGGCAGTCTTACTGGCGTATCCTCCATCACCGGGGCTTATCGCATAAAATGAGATAAAAGAGGTTAAACCATATAATTTATCATTTATAGAACTATAATCAGGGGTTACAATGGGCCGCACCGAGGGCAGATGTCTATAAATTGTGCTCGCTGTACTTCAGCGTCTAGCTGGCGCTACTGAAGAGGAGTGAAAATAAAGGGAGTAACGTGTAGCAGCTAATTTTATTACGTTTCTAAATGCTCAACAAATATCAGCAAACACACAAACTGCCTGCAGTTTATCACACAGTGTGTCTGCCAGTTAAAGGTCCAGCAGCTGCATTTTCAGGGAAAGAAGAGAATCAGAGAAGTTTACTCAGAGATGGAGAAAGATGTAAAAAGGGAGGACAGGAGAGGAAGAAGAGGTTAGATTTAAAGGTGAGGACTGCAAAACAAACTGAGGTACACTAACTTTGTGTAACTCTCTTGCAGTTTCATGCAGGATAAACAGGTCAGTTTGCTGTATTGTATTTACAGTAAAACTCTATATTGGACTGATGCACAGCAGCTGTGTTCATGGTCAGAGTTACAGGTTATGTGAAGTGTAGCAGAGATGAGTTTGAATCAAAGCTGTTGACGCTTAGATTCAGTCACTGAATTCAACATTTAAAACAACCTGCATATTTTCCAGTATAAACAGTATACCGTCAGTGTAGGAGATGGAAATCTGCCAAGATAGCTTGTGTCTATAATGTATGCAACGGAAAATAGAGCTGTTTATAAATTGCCTTTCACAGCTTGTCTCCTACATAACAGATTCAAGCTGAGGGCATTCATTAGGATTAAAATTTAGGTTGGAATAACGTTTGTATTCTCATGTAATATTATTTTATATCATTATATAATATAACAGGTTCACAAAGCTTTACACAAAAATAGCTGGTAGAAATGTTTGCCAAAGAGCTACTTTTATTTTCTTACTTTGAGTTAATTTCAGAGTCTGTACTTTTTCACTTTTTTTACTTGAGTAAAGAAGTTGAACCAGTATTTTAACGTTTAGGAGTATTTTTTAACACAAGTACTTGTACTTCTGCTTCAGTACAGGATGTCTGTACAATAGATAGATAGATTAGATAGATAAAAACAAACACCTGGATTTATATAGCTAATTGCGTCCCTTCGCATGGCCCTGACTAGCATTTAGCTAACCTGACACTAAGTAACACGATCACATATGGAGTAACTTACAGCGTGGTTTCCTGGTGCGTGTTGCTTGAAAGTCGTAGAAAGGGAAACCAGCGGTACCAAGGCCATTGATTTCCATTGCTCCGGCTCCTGACCGACGTGTATGGCATCTGTTGCAAAAGATTTATAAGCGGTGTGGAAACCAGCGAATATATCGCTTTGTTCTCCTTTTTTGTCCGTGTTACTCATGGCAGTGCGCTCCAACAATAACCACAGTAAACTGAAGATGAGTAGGTATTACCACTACCCAGTACTGGTAAGAGCCATTTAACGGAGCTGTGCGCTGCGCCCGGAGCCAATCAGCGCTCGCCAAGAATCAGGGCGTGCTGTTGATTTGCTGGTGGTTAGTGGGCGTCCAGCCACATGACGCTGCACGTTGTTGGCTCTGTCCGCTGTGATGCAATGTTTCCTGCTTTATAAGTCAGGGTCGGCACTCCTCTTTAAAACACGGTGTCCAATTATTACGGGTGTACTACTCCATGTTATTTCAGCCGAGTTAATGATTCATTTATTTGTAGTAACTGTTTTGTAAAGCAATCAAGTCGATTTACAATAACACGGGGCGGGTGTGTGTGGGTGTGTGGGGGGTGCTTCTTTTTAACGTGCTTTGTAAACTTTATTCTGTATTTCTCAGCAACTACAATAAAAGTTTTTGTATCGGTCACACGATTATCTATCTATCTATCTTTTTTTGTTTCTGCAGCTGTGTTTCCATTAGTGAACTATAGGGGGAGGAAATGCTCTATAATGACTGCATATTATCTCCGGCTTTTCAGTTTGCAGTATTCGTTTTTTATGAGTTCTTTATGTATGGAAATGATTTTATCACATAGACGGAGAGTGCACAAGGGAAAGCGTAAAACGTTATGTGAAAAAGAAAGTTTTCACAGTCCTGTGGAAAAAAAAAATGAGCACTCCATGATTCAGTAGCATGTAGAACCAACTTAAGCAGCAATAAGTTGAAGCAATCATTTTCTGTATGATTGTATCAGTCTCTCATATCGTCACAGAGGAATTTTGTTCCATTCTTCTTTACAGTATTGCTTCAGTTCATTGAGGTTTGTGGGCATCTGTTTACACACAGCTCTCTTAAGGTCCCGCCACAGCATTTCAGCCAGGTTGAGGTCTGGACTCCGACTGGGTTATTGCACTTTGTTTCTTTTCTTTTTCAGGCATTCTGTTGTCGATTTGTTGCTGTGCTTGGGGTCATTTTCCTGTTGCATGAACAAGTTTCAGCCAGGCTTTAGCTGTCAGACAGCTGACCTCCGTTTGACTGTAGAATACTTTGGTGTACAAAGGTGTTTGTGGTTGACCCAATGAATGCAAGGTGTCCAGGTCATCTGACTGCAAAATAAGTCCAAATCATCACCCCTCCACCATCGTGCTTGACAGGTGGTATGAGGGGTATGTCTTGATGTTTTTGTTAAACGTGGTGGTGTGCATTATGGCCAAATATCTCCACTTTGCTCTCATCTCTACAAAGGACATTATTCAAGAAGTATTGTGGTTTGTTCAGATGCAACTTTGTAAACTTGAGCCATGCTGCCCTTTTTTTTAGAGAGAGAGAAAAGGTTTTCTCCTGGTAACTCTTTCAAACAGGCCATACTTTTTCAGTCTCTTTCTAATTAACTTAGGCCTGTGGAGTCTGGGCTCTACAGCTTTTGGGTTTTCTCAAAGTGCTGCAGGGTCTGATCTCACCACAGTTTCCACAGAAATTCTGTAAATAAGGGCAAAGGGACCAACATGTTTTCTTCTGCTTTTTCTTTCTAAATATAGGCCTACCTTGAAGTGAGTCAGAGGATTAATTTTGGATATGAATCTGTCATATTTCCTGTATTTTAAATACCTTCTTTACTGATATTTTCCTGAAGTACTGAGCTGATCAATGGTATGTGGTGTTCTTAAAAATAAATGTCAGAAAGAATCAACATTCATAACAGGTTTTGGCCATACACTTAATTTTAAGTTATAAAATAAAAGATAATATATGCTCATTTGCTTACAGTGATGACAAGTGAATGCATTCACTGAGACACTTGGGTGCAATTTTAGGTACTTGCATATTTCATTGATATTTTCATTTGCTGTACTTCTTACTCCACTAAATTCATGTGAGAATTGGCATTGCTGGTTATTTATTTGAATAAGTCTATCAGCATACTATGATACATACAAGATTTCCTTCTCCAGCACTATAATGTAAAACTTTCAAAGCCAAGGGCTGTGGCTGAAGTTGATACATATAAAACATTTAGTTGATATATTATGTGGTCATTATAATGTAGAACGTCTTTGTCATTGGTGTATGTTGTAGTGTGATGCTGTTTTTTGTAATCAAAGCGTAGGATTAGAACTAATCCTAAAATTTGAGTTGCTGAATAAAATATATATGTTAAATTTATTATAGAATATATGTTGCAGGTCAAATGTGTAGATTACACACTGGTGCAAGACATCAGCAAAATGCTAAAGAATAGAATAGAATAGAATAGAATACCTTTATTGTCATTATACAGGATGTACAATACGATTAGTAGACACAGTAATCCAGTATAAGATTTTAAAAGTCCAATAATAAGTGTAATGAGCTCCATTTTATGAATAACAAGTATACTTGTAGTACATCTACAAACAGTGCAGTGCAGATTTTTTTTAGCTATATAAAAGTTGCAATCGCACAATTTTAAATTAATACTTTACAGAATTTAGCCCTTTATTCAATTTTTACAGTCATTTCTGCAAAAAAAGATGAACAATGACAGAGTCTGATATTTAACATAGAAAAGAGGAGGAAAGTACACTTATGTACTGTGCACTGTGCAAATCAAAACAAGACAAGCCCTTAAGACAGTTTTTGTTACAAAAACACACACACATACATACACATACAGAAAGACACCAATATGGTTGCTGCAGTCAGCCTTTTGTTAGGATAACAGAAAAGACACTATATTAGATGCACGTGGGGGGGTTTGCAGGTTGCTTCCCATCTGTTAAGTAGGGTTTGGAAATGTTAGAAAGTGTCATTTCCCAGTCGACAAATTTCTCTGAATGCTTCTGCAAATATAGCATATAATAAAGCATGTGTAGGTTAATTTCCAAACTGCAGTTCTGCAGAATTAGCTTTCTGGCCAAGACGAAAAAGAGAGGAATGACTAGTTTCTTATAGTTAAAGAGGAGGGAGGCGAGATTTTGTGAAATACAACCACAAGATAATTAGTAGTTATGTTTTTTCTTTCAGGAATTTGATTAATTATGAGCAACCAGAAAGCTTTCAGTTATGGGCAAGATCAAAACTGGTGGGTGGGTGGGTGGGTAGCGGTGTGTGTGTGTGTGTGTCTCAGTATCTGTGTGGGTGTGTTCATGTAGCTACTTTAGATGCCATTTTGTGTATTATATTAAAATCACTCTTAAATTTGCACTCAGCTCAAATATATGAGTAAATTAACTTATTTTACACCACTGTAGGTTGGATAGTTTTGATAAAATAGGGGTGGCTTCAGCCAGTGACCGTTAATAACCTTTCTCAAACTTTTGCGATACTACGAGCCGGAACGCATCAGCCTAAGCTGAGCCAGAGCCTTCGAGTAAGTCAGTCGCATTATCAATGTGTACAAAATGTTCTGGACTGATTTACAACATTACATTAGGCAGAAAACTGGACAAATAATTCAGCTTAAAGAGAAGGACATTATAATATGTTTTGAGAACAAAGACATGGACAAAGACGTCATTCAACTTCTGCTGCTCCTGGGAAAATTTCATATTCATAAAACCAGATGGACAGATTCTAAACCAAATATTAACCACTTTTGTCAAGAACTTCTGCAATACAGCACTACAATCAAAGAACTGGAGAACAAGAAGGCAATTAAGACAAGTCATATTTTGGAAAAATTCCATGTTATTTAATAATTTTGTAATATATTTACTTTTGGTTATTGTTGTTGTTGTTATGGATCTTATACTCCTCTTATTTTGTTTTATTTATTTATTTTTCCTTCTCTTTTCTGTAACCCTGGCATCAACATGTTCTGTATATACTTGTTAATTATCAATAAAGTTTTTTTGGGGGGGGGGTCAGAGTCACGTCATTTCCGTTCACTCCAGCAATGGTGGATCATCCTCACAGTGCTCTCTGCTTTTAAATGCTCTCTTAAAACACATTTCTTCTCTTTAGCTTTTAACTCAGTCTGAGATGTTGGTTCTTATTGTTTATTGGTTTAATTGTGGTTTTACTTCACTACATATGTATTTTAAACCTGTTTGCTCTTACTTGTGTGCAGCACTTTGGCCAATGGCATTGATTTTAAAGTGCTTTATAGATAAAGTTGAGTTGAGTTGAGTAC
>JAMQGT020000525.1:0-153257 GCA_024447675.2 Pterophyllum scalare | reverse complement strand
TCATTTATAGATGAATAACACTAATGGTAAAATTGGCAAAAATATCATCTTGGTTTTTATCATCCCTGAGATCACTGGCCTATAGTTTGAAGCCATAATTCTGAACGTACAGTGTGGTGGTTGTCGCATGGCAAAAGATCCCAGCTGTGTAGCTTAATTCAGAGTCACGATGCAATTTAGAGCACCATATGTGGATTCATGTGTTTGTCTCCAGAGTCTGCAGCGTTATCAGTCATGGTAGTAGCACATAATCACCATCATTATTACTATCATTATTGATTTTAGATTTCAAGAAAAGCAGCTGCTACGTATAGATAGAATAGAGTATAGATAGATAGATAGATAGATAGATAGATAGATAGATAGATAGATAGATAGATAGATAGATAGATAGATAGATAGATAGATAGATAGATAGATAGATAGATAGATAGATAGATAGATAGATAGATAGATGTGTGCACATAGAACTCAATATCCAAGTCAAACAAGGTGAACTGGCACATCGGTGACACCATTTACTGAATGGGTTGCTCTGTCTCACTTCCCTTGCAGATAATAGTTCCCACATTGTCGCCAGCAATCTTAATTAGCATCCTAGTGCTCCCTGTTCTGGCCAATAAATTCCACTTAAATCCAATTCTGCGGCTCATCTGTTACACCTTAATGTCTCCTGTTATGATGTGACTTTTCACTACTTTGAGTCATGAACCTATGATCTCAAGAGCTCTAGTATGTTTTTTCTCTTTATCTTTTTTGCCAAAGATAAAGACAGAAGGAGATTTCAGTGCATAGTGCAGGTGAATTCCTTTTACATTTTTCAAGCTTCACCAACAATATTTTTATTGCTACAAAGTTAAGTGCAATTACCACCACAGCTGTTAGTCTACTATGTTAGTGTGAAAGCTCATGCACCGAAAAAAGCAAACAAAAAGAAACAGACTTGTTTCACATGCTAAGCCCATAAAACTACACAAAGTTAAAGACATTACAGGATCTTCAAATATAGATGTTCCTGCAGAAAAGCAACACACAGCACTTGTAAAATACATGTTTTGCACACATCTTCAGACTGATAACCTAAAATTTCTGTACAACTACCACAGTTTCAAAGTTTGCATGCAAGATTTGTGCCACAAATTCAGTGCCAAACAAAATGTCCTAATCTCTTTTGAAATGTTGTCATTATGATGTTGCAGAGTTATATTATTTGACCTTTTGGATATAAAATGCCATCAGTTTATCATTTTATCCTATATGACGCTCGTGCATCCTTGAGTTCAGGTGTTTTGTTTTGTTTCATTTTGTTCTGTTTGAGTCTTATTTCATTTCAAGATACAGCAAGCTGCTGTTAGGGAAAAAAGTTTGATAAACCCACTGTACACAACTTAAACCAAACAACATACAGACAGAGTTAACTAAATGATGAACATATTGGAACATTTAGCAGCTCAAGAGCCAGATACAACCCTCACAACTTGGCAGAGGCCAAACCTGAGTCAGAACTCTGAAGTGTGAGGAGCAGGTGCCACTGCTCCTGAAAGCAAAATGCCCTGTTTTTTCAGTCAGAAAACATTATGTGCCTCATTTCTATGGTTTGAATTGGCATTGAACTCTCAGTCACAGGTCAAATTAATAACAACAGCTTCTGTCTGATTAAATGCTCAGTTGCCGTTTTCCCATTATTGTTAAAACTTTGTTAAAGTTTGAGACAAAAATTTTAAAACAACATTTGAATCATGGTCTTGTAAAATTCACAAGTCAACAATATTAATGAACAAAGGGGTAAATGTTGAGTAGTTTGGGGGCTGACTCTGAGACCTTGAACCAGCCACACAGTTGGCCTTCATATTTGGACTTCTTCCCAACACTAATATTAATAAACTACACTCATAAAACCAAGGCCAAAAGCAGGACTGCAAGCAACCCCCCCAATACAGCCAATAATAAATTTTAAAAAAGAAAGCAACTACAGACAAAGGTAGGTGCGGATGCAGAAGAGGCCTCCTCCACTCCCTCTGGCTTGGTGTGCCTGAGCCTCCACCACCAATGATTAGCAGGGATGAAGGAGAGAGAGGAGAGAGAGAACAGGTTAATATGGATGATTAAAAAAACAATAAACTGAGGGCAATTGTGCAGGTGCACAGGGGTGTGAGTAACAACCACCATTAACCCCGAAAATGTGTTAAGCGGAAATGATATTCAAGGTTACGTTCACATATATTCACAGAATGTAATTTCATTCTAGCTGTGAGGATTTTTTGTTAATTTATGTCCTTCTTATTATTAGTATATAATATTATATGTGTAAACCTAACTGACATTTTAAGAGATGATGGAATGAGATTGGAATTTTTTAGTGACGAAAGAATTTTGCTTTGTTGTCATTCGTTTTATATACATAAAATATCACCAGATAAATGTTTAATTGCACAATCAGAAATACAATCAAGGTTACCATCTGGCATTGTCAGACCATTTCAAATTGGGATTTTTTTTAAAAAATGTTTAAAGAAACCACAGACCATGCAGTCCACCCAAACACAGCAAAGTTTCTTCATTCTGCACTCAAAGATGAGAAGAAAGGGTTCATGGTGAATATTTCTTCTGCTTCTGCTCACAAAGAAGAGTCTTTTATTTACAAAGAGGCTTTTTTTTTTTGCCAAGAAATGACCTTAGCACAGGAAGCAGAGCAACAGAAGAAAAGATGAAAAGAGAGGATACTTTCTACCACTCCCTGTGTTACTGCATGGTTAAAGTTAAAATTATACACTTTAACTGTGACAGATAAGGAAAGAGCTCTCTCTCTTTCATCTTGATGAAACTTGTTCACACATATCAACGATGCATAGCTTGCACAAACATTTGTTAGGAAATTTCCTTGGTATCAAAAGAATAACAAAAGACAGAATGCATAAAGGCTGGATATGCAAAGAGATTTGCTCCAAAGCAAAGCTGATATCTGTCTCAACCCTAATGAGGCTGTTTGATGTAATTAACTGCAGGGCAATTATTGATCCTTTACAGAAGCTGAAAATTATAATATGGCAAACTCAAGATGATGAAATTCTGGTTATTTGGATTATATTATAGTTTCACAAAGGCCTTTTTAGTTTATCTCTTGGCTGTAATTAAAATCGTTTGCAATCAGATGTTTCATGCTGTTATGAATACATTATAACAGATGAAAATATATTTAGCCTTTATTTTGTTATGTGCTGCAAAATGATGGAGGACTGTGTCTGCATTCTGGAAAAACTGTGGATAAAAATCCCAGCTGTGTGGCCACATGACTTCTGTGGCTGTGGACTGCCTTTGGGACAAAGCACAAACAATCATCACACATGAACACATCCCCCTACCCTGCCACCCCCAACCCACCCCACCAGTGCCACCAGCATAACAGAAAAATGAAAAAAATAAAAAAGCAGAACCAATAACAAAAGCACAAACCTGAAGGCATGCCATTACAGCAGCACTGTATGCATCAGGATGCCACAAATGCATAAATATGTTTTTGCTACTTTTGAGTCTGTTTTTTGCAGCTAGTGTTGCAGCTCTTTTAATTAGGCTGTTGATAGAGAATAGTTGATCAAATGAGATAGATCACATCTTGCCTTTTCTGGTTAGGTGTTTAAAGTTAAGAGGTCTAAACTGTAGCTGATACGTTACAGCAGTGTTATATATTTCACATCCGTGAGTAGGCAAGGTTCCTGCAGGGTCTGAGTGACATAAATTTCAACAAGCCCCCACAAAGCTCTGTGCAGGCATCCACCTATTGCCTGCACAGCCACCACACTATGAGCACGTCAACTGTGCTCTTCCCACAGACTACATACTAGTGCGCCCACATGGGAGTTTAATTCTGAAACTAAGGATGGCATCGCTGAGTGTGCACTGAGAGTGGGAGCCTAATGACTAATGTCTGGCAGCATCAGGGGTGTGCCCAGAGGGGGCGCCATAAATATAATATATGATTGATCCATTAATTGCTGCCCCATCTATGCCATTAGTCTAGACTAATTTTACAATACACAACCCAGTGGACTGGCATATGGACTGGACCAGCAGCAATCTAACTTCATGCATTTATTAAAGTACTTTACTTTCAGTACAGGTTTGATGTACTTGTACTTTAAGCATATCTATGTTATACTACCTGCTGCTTCTACTCGACTATATCTTGGATGCAAATATTGAACTTTTAACTTTTACTTTAGTTACTTATTATTTAACAAATGAATTGCTTTATTATAGATCAAGCTACCCAGCAAAATCTAAGTAATTAAAATCATTAACAGCTGCAAGATGAAAGGGGTATAATCATGAATGAATCAACAATTCTGATTGCCTTGTGTGTGTATTTGCATGTCACATATCAAATCTACAATGGGACACAGGGTTACACATGAGCCTGAAAATTGTGCACAGTATTTTCAACCAACCACTCATGACAGATGACTGCTCTTCTGCTCTTCCCTAAGTCTGATTCTGCAGAAGGTATTTTTCTTTTAAAAGGGAGTTCTTCCTCCCCACTGTTGCCAAGTGCTTGCTCTAAATTTTCTATTCCTTATTGCGCTCCATGACCTGTTGTGCTTAACTGAGGTAGGCCGCTGACCATCGATCCATGCTGTGTAAAGATGAGTCAAATGGCATGTCAAACACTCCCTCTTATAACATAGTGTACAGAGCCTGATGAAGAAAAGGAAGTTGATACCTGCCTTTGTGAAATTCATTCTCTCTGAAAACATTTTTTTTCATTTGTCCAGCCTTCTATGCAAAGACTATGAGATATATGTCAAACTTGCTTTGTGGTACAACCCTCAGACCACAACGTGAGTCTACTTCATTTTGGAAGCTTCAACAAAACCAATAAAAGTCATCATCCAAATGTTTATTTGCTTCACACTAGTTTCAGGTGCCAAAACAGACACCATCTGCACTCTTTATGAAACTAAATTAGCATCTCTGCATGGCTTTTTGGTCGTCATACTCAATAAGACCCTTACAATTTCCACATTCAAAACATGTCTTGTTTGTTTTGATGTTATTCTATGCTTCAGAAAAAATTCTTTAATTCAACAAACAGATATCATTTGACTATTATTGTAAACCTAGTTTTAGTGTAAATCAACACTCCTGATGAGGTCTTTCACTTAAATATTATAAACAGGGCTAATCATGCCCAGCTGTTCAGTTATGAAGAGGAAGTTATCCAGAATTAGTCTGTTAAATTGATGTTTTTGGAAGGTTCCCCACCCTTGCATTAACCCACTCAAACACAGCATTGCTCAGAAATGCCTACACAAATGGCTATTTTAAATTCTCACAGCGTATCTCTTTGTATGCAGGAAAGGGTGTAGGTGTAAACCGCTTTAATACAGCCATACTGTGCCTGTTTGCTCTCCACCACAATGATCTGAAATCACAAGGAAAACCGTGCAATAGATAGACATAAATGGATGGATTCCACAGTGTAACACCAAATAAATCAAAGGCAGTGAGCTTGAGATAGTCATAGAGAGGCACTCCGTGAAGAGATCAAAAGTAGAGCATTTCTGCACCTGCCAGTGACTTTGTGATGCATGTCATGGATGGCTGGTTCACCAAGGGAAAAGGGACTATACACCCTCTATCATGAAGTGGCACACTGGAGACTGATGTTTCTATGCACACAACGTGACTTGTCAGGTCTTATTTGTAATTACCTTGTTGTTCAAGGTTTAGGATGATGTGATATGTAGAGAGCAACAACAACAAATGAAAACATGCATTCTTTTGAGATGATGCATCAAAGTGTTTCATTCAAGAAGTGTGATGTCTGACATCTTCCACACACATCATGCAAGTGCAAATGGTGAAACGGAAAGTGTCCTTCCCTTTGGGAAATTTCAGGCACAGATGCCAAATACTTGTTGCTTGTGCTTGAACAAATACACAATTGTTTACTTTTTCTAAACACTTTGCTTCTTTTTTAGTCTTACCGCTCAATTTTTGATAGCTTCCAGAATGCTGCAGAACTTTCTAAATACTACTAAAAGTTATTTTGACTTGAACTGAGAGTTACACAAACGAAAATTATCAAAGAAACAAGCCCAACACACTAACGACAAAATATTAAAAATTCTCCAAAATTTTTTCAATTAAGTTTTATTTTACTGCACAGGTGTTTCCACCTTGGTCCAGTTACACATAGGCTGCACAAAATACATCATATTGCCAAAAGTATTCACTCACCCATCCATATCATTTAATCCAGGTTTTCCAATCACTTCCATGACCACAGGTGTATAAAATCAAGCACCTAGGCATGCACACTGCTTCTACAAACATTTGTGAAAGAATGGGTCGCTCTCGGGAACTCACTGAATTCCAGCGTGGTACCATGATAGGACGGCACCTGTACAACAAGTCCAGTCGTGAAATTTTCTCACTACTAAATATTCTGTTAAGGGTATTATAACAACGTAGAAGCAATTGGGAACAACAGCAACTGACCCACAAAGTGATTTTCTCTAACTGAGTTTAATATAGAGCCCGATCTATATATTATCAGGGCGGATAAATCAGTCAATATTAGTCATTTGCCAATACACTGGTATCGGCATTGATAACAGCCTGTGTTCTTTGTGCCCTCAGGTGGTACTAAATACTAAATACGGCATGTTTCTGTAATTGGAAATCACTGCATGGGCTCAGGAATAGCAGAAATTATTGACAGTTCACACATCAGTGCCCATGGATTTGGCAGCTTGCATATTTCAGCGAGACAGTGCTAAACCACATACTGCATCTGTTACAGCTGCATGGCTTCACAGTAGAAGAGTCCAGGTGCTAAACTGGCCTGTAGTCCAGACCTTTCACCAACTGAAATCGTCTGGCACATCATGAAATGAAAAATCCAACAAAGAAGACTCACGACTACTGAGCAGCTAGAATTCTCTTACAGACAATAATGAGACAAAATTGATCTCCCAAAGGTCCAGCAACCAGTCCCCTCAGTTCACAGAAGTTTACAGATTGTGGTTAAAGAAGAGGGATGCTATACAGTGGTAAGCATGGCCCTGTCCCCAAATTTTTGGAAGCATGTTGCCTGCCTACTCTCCACTGCTGTCAGCCTTATCTCTTAGGAAAACTGCCTGCCCTCTCATAAGGCTTTGCAGTCAAAATGCACAAATGTGAAGACTCATCTGAATTCACTTTTGCCAGCATTAATTCCCTCTGTCCTCTCCAACAGAGTTTTCAGTACCACTCCTGTGTTACTTACCTGCTCTCTAATCATTCCAGTTGCCTGTTCAATAAATCCTTTAGAAGTGCGGTCAGTGTGCTGACTCCCCTGTTGAGTCCAAACCCTTTTCAGTCACAAAAATATGGCGTTTGTAAGATTTACAAATCATTGCATTCTGTTTTTAATTTACATTTTACACAGCGTTCCAATTTTATATACACACACATACATACAGCTATACATAGATGTGTGTACATAGACATCAGTGTCGAAGTAAAGCAAGGTGGAGTGGCATGTTGTTGACTATTTACTGAATGGGTTGTTCCATCTCACCTCAGTAATAATGGTTCTCACAATTTTGCCAGTAATCTTAATTACTACTGCTCCCTGTTTTAGTCAGTAGCTTACACTCAAATCCAATTCTGCAGCTCATCTGTTACACCTGCCAAAACATGGTTAAATGGACTGGTTCTTATATAGCACTTTTCTACTCTACTCTACTCAAAGCACTTTATACAACATCTCATTCACCCATTCACACACACTTACTGTTTTCTATCTAATATTCATACTCTGATGAATGCATCAGGAGTAACTTGGAGTTCAGTATCTTGCCCAAAGATATTTTGGCATGCAGACTGGAGCAGTCAGGCATTGAACCACCCTCCTTAGTAGATGACCCGCTCTACCTCCTGAGTCAGAGAGTAGCAACGGAATGCAATTCCTGCTGTTGGTGCTCTATCCACCAAACATGCAAACCAAAAACAAAAGGTGCAGTTTGATTATTTTGTGATACAGCGTGGAACCATGGAGGTTGTTGTCTTCATCACCATCACCAATGAAAAGAAATATAATTGTTTGGTAAGTTACTGTACGATAATGTTGCTAATTGCTAATTTACCATTTAAAGTTAACAGTTAACAACCAATACACTACTGTAGCTAACTATTTGTGGTGAATTTAGTCATGGGATAGCCCAGCACTGTTATTTGTGGACAAAGCGAATATAGCAGAATTGTGTGTTGAATGTTGTAACATTATAATATTGCTGCATGCATTAGCTTGGTGGCTGGAATGAATAAAGGAACAATGGTACTTTTTATGGCCGGTGTTGGGATTCTGACTCAAACTGCATTAATATTGCTTGTTACTTTTTAAAAAGTAGTGCATTAAATTGCTCCCTGGAGAAAGTAATTTTTTCTGCTGCTCATTACGTTACTTTTCTGCTACAGAAATGTATTGCCACATAATTACCAGCTCACAATAGAACCCTTAGGCTACAGTCCCACACAATGGAACAAACTCCTGTCCTAATGAGGAAACACATTGGCTCTTTCTATTAGTCTTTCAATATTACCCCAAAGATGAGAGCAAAGTTTAAAACATCAAGAAAATACCTATACCGCAAGGACAACTCCTGACCTCCTGCTCTGAGGTCCATGCCCACTGAGCGACGTGAGCAGACCGTTAAGTGCTCCGTGTCACAGGTTTGTAATGCTGACATCAGGGACTGAGAGATGATGGCTGTGACACTCCAGGATGCAGTGGGGCTGTCCATTTACAACCATTTAGTAGCCTAATTAGCTGACAGTGAAATGTTGTTGGATAAGAAAACTAAGGCACATGTATTTAATAATTTCACTGTAATAATTTCATTCATATTTCTTGCTTTGTAAGAGCCAGTCTGGCCTGGCTTTTATTGTGTTTGGAAACAACGTCAGTATCCGTCCATAAAAAGTTGTTTTTGCTGTTATACTGTGACCAGGTTTTACTAGGCGATTGTATCACTGTTTCAGCCATGTCTGCTGATTTAAATAATTTGGCATAGAATAAGTACATGTGTCAACAAAATAAATAACATTCGTCCAGTGGTTTTTAGATATTTTAATGCAGACATGTCCCATTTCACATGATGGATGTTGCAGAATTCTGAGTTAGGCTGCCAAGGACAGTCATTACAATCAATCATGCTCACTCAAAAGGAGCTAGGCACACTTTGTATTTGATTTCACTTGTCCAGGAACCAATTCAAAGCATCAAATAAAAGTAGCTAAGTTATGTGACTCGGTAAATAGTGGGACATGTGTGAATACCGAGTCAGAATAACTGGATGCTTCTCATGTTTCCACTAACACCCAGTGCGGTTTAAGGCTGTGTAGACCTCTGCTATACTGCGAGTTACTTGATGTCAGCAAACCGTGAATTAAAGACAGACAACAATGTAAAATGTTATCTGTAACTGCTGCAAGAAAGCAGGAATGTGAAAGAGCTGTACATATGCATGCAGAGATGAAAAGAGGACCAATTAAGTGAAAACACACGTGATGTGAATATGAATGTATAGAGGCTTTAATATAGCCTTCAGATGTTGAAGCTTTGGGGCCCTCTTTTGCTTTCTCACCATCATACTTTACTGAAATAGTTAAATGGAGTATGCCACAGTATGGTACAGCTGTGCTTTTCTTACCAAAGATGTGGCAGCTGGTGTTCCTTGCATGTAGCTGTCAAGCAAAAATCTCATTATATGTATATCCATATGATGCGTGATTCTTAAATAGCTACACTGTGCTAATGTAAAACTGGAATTATCCCCATTATATAAAGGCCACGTGTCATACACATACATTCATGTTAAAAAGAACGTATAGCCGGTGATTCAATAGCTTGTAGAACCACTTTTAGAATAAATAATTTGAAGTAATGACTGTATGATTTTATCAGTCTCTCACATCATTGTAGAACTTTGGCCCACTCTTCTTTACAGCATTGCTTCAGATCGCAGAGGTTTGCAGGCATTCATTGATGTACATTTCTCATCAAGGTTGATGTCTGCACTTTGACTGAGCCATTGCAACACCTTAATTCTTTTCTTTTTCACTCATTCTGCTGTGGATTTGTTGCTGTGCTTGGGATTATTGTCCTATTGCATAACCCAGTTTTTGTGTAACCCAATTTCAGCCAAGCTTTAGCTGGCACGTTCAATTTGCTGGGATGTCCACTCCTCGGAAGAAGGAATAAGGGTGTCCTTAGTTTTGCACAAGACTGCATAGAGTTCTGCCGGTGTATACTTACTCTGGCAGCACAGTAGCGTGGTGGTTAGCACTGCTGCCTCACAGCTAGAATGACATCTAGAAAGTCTGGATTTGAATCCACCTTGGCCTGGGCCTCTCTGTGTGGAGTTTGAACATTCTCCCTGTGTCTGTGTGGGTTTCCTCCCACAGTCTAAAGACATGCAGTTACTGGGGTTAGGTTAATTAGTCACTCTAAATTGCCCATGAGTGGGAATGGTTGTCTGTCTCTCTGTGTTGACCCTGCAACAGGCTGGTGACCTGTACAGGATATACCCTGCTTCTTGCCCTATGTCAGCTGGGATAGGCTCCAATGGGTATTGTGGCAAAAGAAAAAAAGGTATATATTTACCTAAAGTGTAATATGAATTTCAGTAGGGTAACAATGAACTGATCTGGTCTCATAATCGTATAATTGGATATTCTGTGAAAAGCAAATAATTGCAAGTTACACGGCACTTTTAATTTCATTAAAAGTGTTCATTAAACACTAGCACAAGATGTCTGTTGACATCTTCCTGTAGCTGACCTCCTCAGAACTCATGCACGCTTACCTTTCAGAACAATCTTTTGGCTTCCTTTTAGTCAAGACAATTGAAATATAAAATTAATTATTTCAGAAAATTGCAAAATATGATTTCAAACCTTAGGCAAAAAGGCTCAACTTTTAATTAGCAGAGAATGAGAGTCCCACAAGACATGATTTTCAATTTTCCAATGACTGTTGTTAACACATGTAATCTCCTCGATCTGTTAACCTCTAAGTTGATTAAAGAGGAAAAGTCTTCTTTATTTCTCTTTTATCTATTAAAGTACTATCATTCACTTCCTCAAACTTTGTTCTGTCTCAAGGACTTTAATAATTTGTGTTCTTGTACGTGACATGGATGACATGTCTCAGCTCAGCATTTTCCTTCTGTTTGCTTAGGATGAAAACTACAAACTGTGCAAACACATACACACACACACACACACGTGCACAGTGTAATTGAGCTCAGGCTGGTATAATTGCTTTTATACACACACACACACACACACACACATACATATATATATATATATATATATATATATATATATATATATATATATATATATATACAATGTACATGTTAAAATTTTAGTAAATTGATATGTTCAGGGTAAGATGGGAGGTTTTTCTAGTAAAAGTGTAGTGACGTCAAGCCAATCCACTTGACAGCCAAAGTAGGGTTTTTGATATGTATATTCATTGAAATTATCATCCATATTCCATTATCTCATGATTTCATTATCTGCAATTAAACAACAAGAGAACTTTTGTAGTAATTGCCTGCAATTACTGGACAGCCAAAGCCCATTAGCATTTTGCTTGTTTCATGATTTAAATTACCCTGTAAAGTGCCAAGTGTAATAGTACTATGAGGAACAATTACTTTTAAAGGGATGATAATGACACTCTAAGTAGAAAACAATCAACCTGCTGGTGTAATACAACTGTGGATGCAAAGCTTCAAGAGGAAAAGGGGGATTATCTTGATTTTAATTGCAGCAGAGAGTAAATAATAGAAAATCAAAGCACACCCTCTTTCAGTTTGAAGGTTTTATATATCAAGACATAAAATCATCTGGGTCTTAGCAGTTCTTAAATTTATCTAGATACGACATCAGCTGAACAACAACACAGAACATATTTATATTGTGCTGTTATTTATTTAACAATAATTAAGCCAAAATGCAGAAGCAGTGTGTGGAAAAACTAAGCACACCCTTACTGCTTTCATAAGAATTAAGAGATCAAATTCATTGATCATCAGCAAGTGTGAGCACCTCTGCAAAAGCAGAGGTTTTTGCAGTTTGCTGGTCTGGTGCATTCAGGTGTGTGTTAACACAGTGCACACACTTTCCAGGAGTGGATGTCCCAGTAAATTCAAAAGCTTCACCTCAGATCTCAGCATGTTAAATGTTAACATCCATGACAGTACAACTGCACTGAACAAGTATGGCCTGTTTGAAAGGTTGCCAGGATAAAGCCTCTTGATTTTGCAGCCACAGGACCTGGGCACCTTCCAGTCCTTGAGTCGACCATGAACTCCTCTGTATAAAGCTTGGCTAAAATTGGGTCAAACAGCAACAATGATCTCATGCACAGCAACAAATGCACAACAGAATAGCTGAATGAGAAAAAAAATCAGGGTGTTGCAATGGTCCAGTCTAAGTCCAGATCTCAACCTGACTGAAATGTTGTGGTGGGACCTTAATGAATGCCTGCAAACCCGAACTGAACTGAAGCAACACTGTAAAGAAGAGAGGGGCTAAAATTTCTCCACGGGTGTTACAGAAAATGATTATTTCAAGTTATTGCTGCTAAAAGTGGTTCTACGAGCTACTGAATCATGGCGTGTACTTAGAATAGATTTTGTTAAATAAATAACAACACAGTGTAATCTGTCATGTGTTGTTGCTCATCTGAGATTGTATCTACCTAATTTTAAGAGTTGATATGACCAAATGATTATTTATTATGTCCTGATACATAAAACCTTAGAATTGGAAGGAGGTGTACTTTCATTTTCAAATGACTGTACAGTCATGGACAAAAATTTTGGCAGTGGCGCCACTGCCAATTTTTCTTTTTTTTTTTCTTTTTTTTTCTTTTTCTTTTAATTTGCCAATAAAAGTTTTTCATGGGGCAAAGTGTATGAAAAACAAAATTTATGCCACTGCTTTTGGCATAAACTTTTGGCCATGACTGTGTAAATGAAAAAACATTTTGTGTCAATTATAAGTGTTTATAAGGAAAAATTAGACTAACAGCAACAGTAAACTGTATGAGTACGCATTTAAAACATGTTCTCCCTGTCAGGTGGAGTTCATTCATAGGTAATAGGTACTCTGGATTCAGCGCTGAAGAGTTACTTTTCTATGACCCCTCTGGCCACCAGAAGAATTGTTATCAACAAATATGTCACCTCAGTGGACCCTGCTGGAATCTGTAAAATGTACATAGTATATTACATGCTTGTGAATTTCGGAAAGTCATGTCATATTTTTCATTTTCATTACTGTCAAAGTGCTTTTTGTTTGTTTGTTTGCTTGTTTTTTCATAAATGTCTCAGACAAACTAAAGATGAAGGACATGTGCTTTTGTCCTGGTGCTATAGCAACATAATCTGGCATCTATTGTGGAAATGATAAGAAGGAAGTGCCTGATTTAATTCTGCACCGAGGCCTGAAATGCTAACTAGGTGATGCATTTTGTTGATATGTTTTCATTCTGATTCGGTCAGAAACAGGTGCACAGATGGCATCTTGCAATCTGAAGCTCAGTTATGTGGTCTCCCCCTTTTCTTACTGTACACAAGAAAGAAACTAGGGGTAAATCTGTTTATACTTTCCCTCACTGTTATGTGGGTGCCATCTGCTGGTTACTAATGTGCAAAAAGAGAACTGTGCCAAACCTTAACCCACCGCTAGGAGGACACTGGACTACTGTATATTCCTTCAAACACAGCTTGTAATGGCCTGCAGTGTTATGAACATACTTTCCTGATTAAGTTGTGTTTGCTTTTTTGTTATCTTACAGATAAAGTCATTCATACTTTAACAGTATCGCAAGTTATCAGAGATAATAGATCAGTCACACAGGCTTCCTGCCCCGTCCTGTATTACCCTCCAATAACTGCTGCCCCTTTATCAGAGACAGAAAGTACAATAGCCCCTCACAGGAATGATAAGAAACCTGAAAGTCATAACATAATTAATAAAAGTGTTCCACTCGATAGGTAGAGCATTCCATGAATTATATAAACGGATCTCTGGATAAAATCATCAGCCTTGGCAGAATATTAAAGCAGTCATCATGACACTGCAGTAAAGTGTGATTCAGTTGCACTGCTATTATCCTTCATAAAAAGAATAATATTTAAAACTTTTTTGATCATCTCTCATCTATTCACTAGCTGAATGAGTCATTTGGATAATTTAACGACTTGAACAACAAAAACGCTCATCCACAACAAGAAACTACAACCACCATCAACAGTTTGCTACAAGACAAACCTGCTCATGTTCGTCTAAAACGCTGTCAGCGGATTTTATTGGAGAGTATTTTTAAGGCTCTGTGTGACCTCCTGAAAATGTGTTCACTTGAAAAGCATTAATGAAAAGCAATTGTCAGGATTCAAGGCCAAGGAAACCATTTCAAACAAAAGAAAAGCAAACTGCTCACAAGGAATAAAGGATTCAGCTGTGACAAGCGCAGGCCACATCAACAAGGACATTTTTGGGTTATATGAAGCATATTGTTCACATTTCCAGCCTATCGTGTGACTTTAATAATCACGTGATGCCAGTGAGTGAGTGGCGCAAGCTGTGTAATCACACAGTGACATCAAGGTTTTGAACTATGAAACATCAGGAAGCCACACCTCTCTTTGAACTCTTAATTTATTTACATTGATTTAAAAGCACACTAATGAAAAACAGCACTATTTCTTTAACTACTTTGCAGCAATTTTACAACTTAGACAAGTTGATTTGGCTTTATTGTAACTTTGAATTAAAATGTGTTATATTTTCATTAAAATAACAGGGAAGATGGCAGCATAGCAGCACTCACTTTAAAGACGTAAGTCGTGATGGTACAATGACGTTGGTTTTTCTGTAAATAAAAAAGGGGTCATGTGGAAATAATCTGAGAAGAGTAAACAAGGTGAGTTTACTTTTTAACTTTAATGTTCTTTTTTTTTCCCACACTAATCCTCTTTGGCACAGTGTGTTCAGTACTTCACCTGATAGGAGGCCACAACAGAATGTTAAACATTAAGCTTTAGCCAGAGACAGCCAAAGGGGAGGTTGCTTCAGGTAAAGGTGATCTGATTGAATCTAAGTCTTTAAAAGGTGGTGTGTTAGAAAAACTCCTCTCTTAATATGACATGTTATTTAACATGCTCATCGGTTTCAAAGGCAGCCTGTGCTTTGAAAAGAATTGCACTTTGTTGCTACTTTTGCACAATCAATGGGTAGATTTATATGCCTTTGGTAGAGAGCTGTATAAAATGATCAGAAACACTCTGAGTAAGACCTTTAAATGTGAAAGTTCAGCCAGCAGTTGCTGGATTAGCTTAGCACAAAACAGAAAGCAAAGCAGGCTCAATTTGAAAAGCAGCTTACCTGTGGAAAAACCCAAATTACAAATCCAAATTACAATCCTTTGTTTATTCAGTACAAAATCTAACAACAGGTGATAGTTTCACACCCTTGCAAACTGTAGTCTCATTTGCATGCTCTCTGCTGCTGTAGCTGTGTCTACTTCAAAGTTTTATGATTTGTAAATTCAGAGATGTACTTCTGCATACCTTGATTGTAACAAATGGATATTTATTGTTGCCTTTCTATCAGCACAAAGCAGTCTGGTCATTCACCTCTGCTGCTCTCTTTTTTGGACCAGAGATGTTTGTCCGGTACATCAGGAGTTTCTGAAATACTCAGAACAGCCTGTCTGGCACCCATAGCGATACCTCAGATTCACATGAATCACCTTTCTTCAGCATTCTGGTGGTCAGTTTGAACTTCAGATTGTCTTAACCACATATATGTGCCTAAATGTGCTGAGCTGCTGCCAAGTGGCTGATTTAAAAATTGAGCAGTAGAATAGTTAATTAGTAAATAGCAT
Source organism: Pterophyllum scalare (assembly GCA_024447675.2). Classification (NCBI taxonomy): domain Eukaryota; kingdom Metazoa; phylum Chordata; class Actinopteri; order Cichliformes; family Cichlidae; genus Pterophyllum; species Pterophyllum scalare. The sequence goes on along the minus strand of JAMQGT020000525.1, from coordinate 137,305 downwards.
GTAGGTGGCTGTGTACATGTATGCTTTCAACATTACTGAAATATTCTTTTAAACTTAAAGTGTTTATATTGTGCTACCCGATAGTAAAGTTAATTACATGAAACATCAGTTTTTGAATTTAATGGTGCTAATCGGAGATTCTTTTGGAAGCACGTATGGATATGATTATTGGGAATGATTAAATAGGTTACTGAGTTTCATTACTGGCAAGTATGGTGCAGATATGTATGTGCCAATAGCAGAACAATGACTCACTGTGATAGTGAGTATAGTTGTGGCCTTCAAAATGGGATAGTAAACATGATAGTTAATTGCAAAATATGTTAGGCTTCATTCACAAAATGTGAACAAAGTTCATGCATAAATTATAGAACACAGATTGCATAACAAATATAAAACAGAAACTTGCCTGGAAACATAAAATAAACATGTTATTGAAAATGAAGTCTCATCTGCTTTATCGCTGCTATTCATGCAGCAAGTGCAGAAAATCCCAGTCTTGTCTAAGGAAGTCAACCAGTTTTCATCCAGTTTTATCAGTCATGCATATTCCAGTAACATCAGCTCTCATGGTGAGCCGTCCTATTATTCACTGTCTGTGCAGCAACAAGATTTGTTTACAGGTGACATCATAACTATATTCAGACAAACTCACACTACTGCTCATATATCACTCGTTCTCCCTCTTAAATTCATGCAAAAGAACCAAGCCAGGGAGCGGCTATGATAGGTCAAAAATGACATCTGAGTAGACAGCTGGGAGTAATTTAGACTCCTCATTGGCTGTTGGAACTGTTCTGTTCATGGCACTTGCAGTGTAGCTGGCTCAAATAGAGCTTTTGTGTAAACATGCCACATTTGCAGCTACGGGGGGAAGGGCAGTATCACAAACACCTGTGTTGTCATCTGAAAAAGTCCAATACAGCGGCCCTGCAACAAAACACTATCTCAATATCAACATTGTGGTTAACACGTCTTTACCAGACTGCACAAAAGTCATAAAGCAATTCAAAATACAACAACCATCCCGGCTGTCGATGGGCTACTTGACATTGTTGTGCAATTTCCTTAAAAAGAAGATAAGAAGTGCTAAGAAAAGCTATGAAAAGGTCAAAGGCAGAAATAAGCTGAGCACTGAGAACAACACAAATGATAAGAGTAGCGTAACAAACAAATAGTAAAGGCTATATAATGCACTGGAAAAGGGTTTTTAAAGAAAACAACTTGCAATTTACTTGAAAAGGGCAGCAAAAAAATAAGAAATGTGAATCAATATTTGCCTTTAAGCAGCACCTTCTTTCCTTAGTAGGCTTGAGTGCAGTTTTCAAGGTACTTGGTAGGTAGGTTGTTCCAGACGAAAAAAGGAGAAAACCAAAGATTTGTCCCAGAGTGACTCCATTTGGGTTCTGTGTCAGCATTTTATTTTGCTGTAGGTCTCCTTGTTCTTCTTGTCACTGAAGGTAGTTCTTCATAGCCCTGGCTGTGTGCTAGTCGCTGTCATGAACATTGTTAGGAATTTTAGAATATTAGGTTCCTTAAATTGTTAACATTGTAGCAACATAAACCAATAGTTTGTTAAGATGGCAAGTGTGTGTGAGGGGGGAACGCTAGCCTTACATGTTCTGAGATACCAAATTAAGCTCTCTTGTTAAACTTTTCTTTTAATTTTTTTTTTTTAATTCCTGTTTTTCTCCTTAGCTAAACTGAGTGGTTGCTGTCCCCAGCTACATATTTACCATACAGAAATGAGAGTGGTATCCATCTTCCTTTTTATCTCTTGGCAAGAAAAGTAGAAGAACGCATTCCCCTCGACTGTCTCCAAAATGGAAATACTGAATAGCAGGGGTTGTTTTTTGTTTTTTTCAGCTAGCAGTTCTGAATCAGGATTTGTTTGTAAGCCCAACATATTCTTTCTGTTTTGCTATAATACTCACAGAAAATAAGCACAGTGTAGCGGAAAGTGTGTAGGATCTGGCTATGAGCTGCTCTGAAACAATTTCAGAGCTGAGCACTAAAGAACAAAGGGGCGAGTTAGAATCCTGGCCACACCCTCGGGCTGTAGAGTCAGGGCCTTTATGGCAACCTTTTAAGCCGGTTTATACAGTCTATAACCCAGAATCCCCTTTCATCTTCCATGGCACGGAGCGAGGGTTCGCCACTGAAAGGTGAAGGGTATCCAAAAGAGTATTCACAACACACTGAAGCAGTGTTAGTGAAGAAAAAAGAAGGTAGAGTTGGAGAATTGCTAAAGAAACTATGGCTTAATCTTCCAGCAAAAATGGATGGGCGCCACAGATGAATTACTGAAAACATTATTGATTTATTAATTACTTTAAAAGCATTTTGAAGGTTATCCAGATGTGTTTCTTAGCACTTAAGAAATGCAATGATTTTTAACACCTGAGCAAACAGGAGTAAATGGGATGGAGCTGAAAATGTTTCCGTCTTAATCCGCTATTTGAGAGGGTGGATTATGATGTTTCCTTTCATAATTTCACACAGGATTGGGGTAAAAATTGTCAAGCTTGAGTTTGATAGATCAATTTGCCAGCTGTTCCAGCAGCCCTCTCCTTTAGCTATAATAAAATCCCTCCCAGTCTAATGGCATAATCTATGACACGCTTGATCTGCTATTCATTTGAAGTGTCGTGGCATCCTGCTTTATCTTCTGATGCGGCAGAGACCTCCTCTACACCAGTGCCAGATCTGTTGGTTGCTAGGAGCTATTTGCTGTATGCCGAGTCATTTTCACGGTTATTATGGCCCTGCATTAGCTAACATAGAACTTGTGATTCCAGCCTTCAAATTAATGCACATGTTAGTGTCAGGGAAAAACATGAGACGCAATTGAAAATCCCACAGCATCTCTCTATTACTCATTTTAGATTCATTTAAAAATTAGTTTCCCTTTTTCATTAAGATATGTAATATGTTTTCTTGTGTCTAAACTATTCCAGGTCACATGTATCCAACACTACACTTTTTTTCTAGTAGACGAATACATATGTAACACATACACACTCAATCAAAGGCATGGATTTACACACTAACACCCCCACACACTCACTGCTGTAGGCTTTTATCCTCAGGCACCTGGATAGCTAAGAATTACACAGAAAGAAAGTTATTCATTTGGGGAATACACACATACTCCTTCCCCAAGACAACCTTTTGTCCTGAGGCAGAGAGAAGAATACTATTGTTGGATTACTGTGGTGGTGTGTTAGTTTGAGGCCTTGGGGAGCTCCCTGTAGGTGCACCCTTCTCTTTTTGACCTCCCCTCCCCCCTGTTCAGGCGATTTATCTGCATTAACCACATGGACCACTGAATTTAGGATGCAGTAAATATGACTGATGACATTATCTATGGACAGCAGCAAAGTGAAAGTCCCTGAATGTCATTTTAGGACTGCAAAAGTGCGTTTGTGAAGAGAAAAGAGTAAGGATCTGTGAAATGATGTCTAAGTGTCTTCTAAGAAAGCTGTGAAATGAGCGGCAAAGAAAAAAGGGGAAAAAAGTCTTCTTTGACACTTCTTCTTATCCTATATGACATGCAGTATTTGTCCGAGCCTTCTGCATGTATCAACACCAGTCTGAACACCTAGAAATGAAACCAGGGAGACAAACTTTTCAACCCCCAATATACTTTCATGCTTGACTTTTTTTGCTAAAAAAAAATATAAATCAGCTCCAGTAGAGTGCAGCTGTGACATATATATTTACCCATTCGGTTATCAAACCCATTTTAGAAAAAAAAATTCTGATTCTGTTCAGTGAAAGCAATTTAAAGTCAATCACTTTGAATGTGCAGTCTGGACTTTAACATCTACATAGTTAATAGCATTATTTAAAGACTCATTCTCAAACTGCTCTAGCGGGAATGAAAAGGCTGCTTTATTTTTTTTAAATCGTGCGATGACACGGTGGGAGCGCAGAGTAAGAAACTTCTCCTTCACTATATTTGCCATCACTTCAGGTAGAACGAGACTAACAGTGCAATCATGCTCGTCACTGCAGAGGCTGCACTTAGACGCAGTTAGCCTGTTTAGCACAGATTACTGCAGCAGGGGTACCATGAGGGTTTGCATAATTTATCCTGATGGGCACATGAATGACTGTATATTCATGGAAATCCATTTAGTTCACAACTAAACAGATGACCAAAAAAAAACAAAACAAAAAAAAATAAAAAAACAAATGGGAATCTGGTGTACGGGGTTCATTAAAATCCAAAATACTGCAGCAGGAATTCTGACAGGAACTACAAAGAAAGATTGTCTCATTATTGGGTCCCTGTAAAACCCACAATAGATTTTTATATCCTACTCCTCACATACAAAGCTCTTAATCATTAAACTCAATCATCTTTTAAAGACCTCATATTACCATTTTATCCCCATAGAGCACTTTGCTTCAGAGTGCAGGCTTGCTTTTCTTACTTCTATGTTTCCAAGAGTAGAATGGGAGCCTGTCAGGCCCCTCTACTGTAGAACCAGCTCCCAGATTGGGTTCAGGAGATTGACACCCTCTCTATTTTTAAGATTTAAAAAACTAAACTTTAAACTTTCCTTTTGGATCAAGCTTATACTGGATCAGGTGACCCTGAACCATCCCTTAGTTATGCTGCTATAGACTCAGGCTGCCGAGGGACCTTCTATGATGCACTGCACATGTCGCCTTTCTTCTCTTCTGCTCAGAATACATTAATGTGCCACTATGTGTCTTCTGGCTTCTAGTGGTTGTGCTATCTGTTGTTTGTCATCTCACTATATTATAATGTGAGCTTGCCTGCTGGCTGCAGCATTTTGTATCGCTTAAAGGTGTAAAAGTCATGATTTATCTAAGCCGGTAAATATAGGTGTTACAATAATCTCGGTGCAATGACACAAATGCATCAACAATTTTCTCTAGTTCACAGGAGGAGACTAATGCTCGCAATGTAGAAATGTGATATGTTTTTCTCAGACAGTCACTTTTTTTCTAACCACTCTTCCCAGATGCTTGGTTAAAGTGAAGTGAAGTGTTTCTGTCCACAGTGTTCTAGACTGCCTGGACAAAAAAAAAAAAGTCCCACACTCTAATATTTTGTTGGACTACCTTTAGCTTTGATTAAGGCATATATTCACCATATCTTTATTTTGGTAAGCTTATGCAGTGTCACAACATTTATTTCAATCCAGACTTGCATTAAGTTTCACCAAGCTCTTGAATTGATGATAGGAGAATCAAGTCTTCTCCAGCACATCCCAGAGTCTTCTGAGTAGGGTTAAGGGCTGGGCTCTGTGGTGACCAAGCCATGCATGAAAATGATGCCTCATTCTCCCTGAACCACTCTTTCACCATTTGAGCCCAATGAATCCTTGAATTGTCATTTTGGAGCAATCCTCTGATATCAGGGAAGGAAAAAATCCATTGATGGGAAAAACCTGGTCATTCAGTGTATTCAGGTAGTCAGCTGACCTCATTTTTTGGGCACAAAATTTTGCTGAACCTTTACTTGACTCACTGAAGCAACTCCAGATCACAACACTGCCCACAGAGGCGTGTATGGTAGGTTCTTGGCATAGTAGGTGCATCATTGAATCTGCCTCTCTTACCCTGATGTGCCCATCACTTTGGCACAAGCAGTGTTTTGAAAGGTGCCTACAAATAAAATGTATTATTATTATTCTCTAGACTAATCAAACCTCAGACCTTTTTTCCAGCAAATTCAAGCCTTTTTTTTCACAGATTAACCTCACTGATCAGTGGATTTCTTAAGGCTACACAGCTGTTTAGTCCCAATGCCTTCAGTTCTCTTCACACTGTGTGTGGAAATGCTCTTACTTTCCCTATTAAACACAGCTGTGAGGTCCACTACAATTTGATTTCACCAGATGTTTAAGTGATTTCCGATCACAATCATTCAGGATTTTTTTCCAACAACATTGCCTTCTTAAAGATGATGGTTCACACTTAATCAAACTTTAGTATTGGGAGCCTGTCCTTGTCAAAGGGCAAGAGGCACTGTACACCCTGGACAGGTCGCCAGTCTGTTGCAGGCCTAGCACAGAGAGACAGACAACCATTCACACTCACATTCACACCTACGGACGATTTAAAATTACCAATCAACCTAACTAACTACATGTCTTTGGAGGAAACTGGAGTACCCGGTGAAAATCCATGCAAACACCACACAGAAAGGTCTCGGTGGTGGATTCAAACCCAGGACCTTCTTGCTGGGAGGCAACAGTGCTAACCACTGTTCCACCATGCTGCCAAGAACCAATAATATATGCACAAAATATGGTGCCAATCCATCATGTAGCTGTTAATAAATGCTGCTGCATCTGCCTGTGGTGCTAGCACAAAAAGTCAGAGAATCACCAAAGTCATTATGATTTGATCCTTGGAGACACTCAATGTCTTGACCAAATTTCATGACCATACAGCCAAAGTGGGGGGTCGAACCAACCCCTAGAACCAAACCAAAGCTAAAAAGTCACTTTTGTGCCCATAGTTTTTCTATGTCTATTATTAAAAATACAGTTATTTCCACAAATATGCCAATTAAATCGGGCGTTATTTTCTGCCACACAGCGCATCAAATCAGCCATAACTAAGAAGAGATAAATTCAGCAGCTGGGTTAAAGCTTTGAAGCTGAACACTGGGTGAAAACCAGTAAATAAATAAAAGTCCCCACATTACACCCTTATTTGACGCAGAACTCGTTTTTTGCATTTTAATACCACATAATTGCCCAAATAAAAATTATACAACACACCGAAATACCAACAGCACTGTTAATTACACCAAACAAATTTTTAATTAAATGTAATTGAAATGCTATCGGAGTGGACTATATTTGCTGTAGGTCATGAAGAATCACTCAGTTTTTCAAAGTCTGTTTGCATAAAAAAGGATTCATCCATGGTATTGCTTTCTAAGTGCCAGAAGCTGATATTAAGTAAATTTGACTCAGTTTTGGCCTTTAACATCAAATTTAAATAATTGCAAACGCTTGATTAATCTATATTTGGAAATACAACAAACGAGAAGCAATGGATTTTCATCAGCACATAAGGTGTGGTTGTTCTCAAGCTCAGAACAACCACAGTTACAAAGCGTAGAAGCATGTGCTCTGCTGCACGTATCCAGTGTAGTAGGGTGTTTGTTACTGGCCGAGTGGGTCACACACATTCTTGCAAAACACGTTCTCATGTTGTCAGACGGACCCTGAAACTCTATATCTCATCGGGATATTGAACCTTTCAGGACACACATTATCTCTGACAGACGTGCGCTGGCCCTACACGCCTTCCCAAGCCACACCTCCACTAAAATGACCCCAATTTAAAAGCTTTTAACAAATAGCAAAAAAGAATCGTACCACTGACCCCCTTTCCCAGCGGCGTAATATGATTTGTGAGCTTGTAACCTGGTGGTATATTTACAAAAGAAAACGCTGCGTTTTTTGGACCATATCAGTGAAAATTTCAGCATATAAGAGAGCTCAAGCTTGAGATCTGCCTGGTAAAAGCATATTTACGTTTTTAAAATAAATAATATTCTAGTAGTGAATACAAATTGCAGTTATTAAGTCATTATTGCTACTTTAATTGCAACTTTTTAACAAGCTACGAGGATGTATCTCAGCTTTCTTTTATAATATCTAATTTTGATACCCTTACACTTTAATAAATGCTCTTTATAGTGAGAATGCATGCCTCTTTTTTTCAGCCATTAAAATACCGGTGTTCGGCGTTTCCACTTTCACTTCTGCTCACGAGCCTCCTGGTTTGTGAGACCGCCCCGGACAAGGGGGGGCGGTGGGGTGGCGTCACGTCATATCAGCCGCCGCGCTCTGATTGGCTGCCGATTCTCACCCGACACAGCTGTGATTGTTTTCTGCAGAGGAAGCTCTCGTCGATGGTATGAGGTCTGTGCGTTGGAATGGAGCAGTACTGTGTGTTTCTTTCTCTCTGTGTCTGTGTGTGTGCGTGTGTTTGCTGACGATGATGTGAACAAACAACGTGACTGCAGTCCTTGTTGTAAAGAGCAGGAAAACGAGGAAGGGGATCCTGGCTTAATCTGTTTGCCGAGGCGCGAATGAACAGGAGAGGAGGTTTCTGTTTGGAGCAGACTCTGAGGACGTCTGGAGATCAGTGTAAGCAGCGAGAGTCATTTCGTTTTCTTACTTTCATTTAACGACGACACAGTTTCCTTATTTGTCTTTCAACTTGAAACAATATAACTTGTGAGCTGTATGTATCTGTTTGTTGCAAACGTGTGACAGTCGTGTTTCCTTCCCCAGCTTCAAAGTGCCAAATGCCCAGACTAGAGGAGCACTGTTGGAGCTGCTCATCTTCATCAAAAACGCAAACTAAACACCCATCATCTGGCGCAAACTGGTTGGCATCCAGAGCCGAAGAAATGATGTCAATCATCACCTCGGTGCTTAGCAGTGCCTACATCTCCCTGCAGGACGTCCGGACCGCCAACCTGATCCGGCGTGGACTCGTCCTCTTCACGGTCGGAGTGTTCCTGGCTCTGGTGCTCAACTTGCTGCAGATACAAAGAAATGTTACCCTCTTTCCCGAAGAGGTGATGACAACTTTGTTTTCGTCCGCGTGGTGGATCCCACCTTGCTGCGGTACAGGAGCCGGTGAGTGGACAATATAAACTTTAACTGGTACTTTATAAATAGATCAGCAGCGCAGTTTTAACCAGGTTATCAGTAGTTTGCAGCTAATTTGGGGACAAAGGAATGCAGAGAGGGGAGGAGTTACAGCACAGCAGCCTCTCCATATAAAGAGAAAGCGATAGTTGGAGGGGGGACAGGGGGGAGCCATGCGTTGGACCATATGTATATAACTGGGCAGTTACAGTCAGGAAATCACCTATGTGAGCTGAATTTGCTACCATAAGCAGAAAACCAGCGCAAATTTGAACTACACATGGTAGCATCACATCCCATTTATCACCACCACTGTCAGCAGCACTTGTCTGATCAGGTGACAGCAAGCTATCATTCAGTCATCGAGTTTTGTTTTTGTTTGATATTTATGACTCAATTCCAAAGGCATCATTAAGTCTGGCAGATAGAGGGGGAAAATAAAAAAAACCTGACTTGGCACGGATGTTGTTTATTCTTGCGCTCCGATTGGTTGCAGCCACCCGGACACGAGGCGAGCTGTGAGCTCATTGGATGGTGTCATAACGGGTGAGCTGAGGGGGCAGTACTTTTGAGGCTAGGAACCGGGAAGTGAGAGGGAGAGAAAGAAGCGCGTAAGCGCGAGGTTCCTCCCCCTCACATGCTGCAGGGTAGAAACAAACAGAAAAAGAGATGCATGTTTCTGCTTTTCCATCAGTTTTCCCCATTTAAAAGCCCCAGTTTCATGCAACACATGAAGAAAAATAGTGCTCTATTTGAAGATGATGTCCTTAAATTTCTCCTTTTTTTGTTTGACAATGAACATAAAAACAATGCAGTGCTGCATGTTTTAAGGTTAACCAAAAAAAGTGATACAAGCCAATGTTTGAATTTTCTTTCTTAACTAACACAGATCAACTGTCTGTCAGCTATGATTAGGAAAACTGATGAGGTCTAATCTAAGCATACTATTCCCAGTATGGCTACAACTACTTATTGTTAAAGATGAGTCATATAAGATATTTTCTTGGATAAAAGCTTCTTGAATTCTGAATAAGGTGAAAAATACACTAACAACAGCTTGAGGGAAGAAGTAAATCTTCCCTCATGAATTAAGAGGCTGGAATTAGAGAGCATGTGGTGCTTTTGTGAGCAGTGTCACAATGGTTTCTGATTCGTTTTCTGCTAATTGTTATGACAAATTCTTTCAGATACAGTTCCTGTAACGCTTACTACTTCTTGTAAGAGGTGTGGTATTCTTACAGTGTAGTCAAATAGTTTCTTTCTGCAAATTACTGGGCATTTATTTACAATATTTAGATCAGACACACAAATAGATGAAAGACAGCTTTAAAATTAGAGAGAATATGTATGTATATTCTTCATGTGAGAGTTTTTGAAGTGCATGTACAGCAGGTGTGTCGCTAAGTGTGAAAACGCACTTTCAGCAGTTTCTCACTGCATCTCTGTGACAGAGTTTGCCCTATTTTCCACAGAATTTCTGCTTATCTGGCATAATTCAGGACTGTTTGTTCCTTTTTTCTCAGCTGTTGTCGGCCTGCTGTATCCCTGCCTCGACAGCCATTTGGGAGAGCCGCACAAGTTCAAGAGGGAGTGGGCGAGCGTCATGAGGTGCATCGCAGTGTTCGTCGGTATCAACCACGCCAGTGTTGTATCCTTTCACAATGCTCGGAGACTTCCTAAATGCAGTTGTACATTTATGATGGTTTGTCACTTTTAAAATGGAGGAGAAACACACACCAGTAATCAACTCTTGTTTGGCCACTGTCTAAAGCAGCTCAGTAATCTCCTTTATCCTTTCACAGTAAGAGGTGGTGTACTTTGATGGTAGCCAAATATTTGAGTAAGAACTAACCACATGTGAACCTCGTACTGTTTGATTTTGTCTTTAACCTCCTGGAACACAGAAATTAGACTTCGACAATAACGTACAGCTCTCACTAACGCTCGCGGCCTTGTCCTTGGGCCTGTGGTGGACATTCGACCGGTCCAGGAGCGGCTTTGGACTGGGCATCACCACCGCCTTCTTAGCTACTGTGATCACACAGTTGCTGGTCTACAATGGAGTTTACCAGTAAGTTTGCTGTCAGCAGTTATTTTCTGTAGCAACAGGGTGTTAAAGGAAAAATATTCTTAAGTACTAAAGTGATGCAGTGATTACTCACAAGTGCTCACTATTCCTTTTCTTTCTTGTTACACCCACAACAAAAGTTACTGTTTGGTGTCAGTGTTGGTTATCTAGCTGTGAAATCCAGCTTTGGTGTCACTGAAGTACCTGCTGATACTTCCAAAAAAGATGTGCCATAACTTTAAACTACTGACAGATATTTATGTACATCCCTTGTTACTGGGAGTCCTCGCATAGATAAAAATATGCAGCTGACAGGGTCGAGTGCTGCAGTTCAAAAAAGTAAAGTTTACAAGGCGGTAATAGAGGAGGTAATGATTGGTATTCAACATTGTCTTTGGCATGGCTTTCTTAACTTTTATCTTTTTCTGAGGTGTGACGGGGGAAAAAAAATTGTGACTGGATTATTATATGATAGCAGTAATGGACTGTGTGCCTCCAGGTTAAGAAGTGGATCAGGAATGCCAAAGCTATGTCTATAACATGAGCTGACATGAGACTGTTTACATTCTGAATAATTATTTAATGGGATGTTTTCTTGCTTCCCCTCCTTTTCCTTTTAGGTACACATCTCCAGACTTCTTGTATGTACGCTCGTGGCTCCCATGCATATTCTTCTCAGGCGGTGTTACTGTGGGAAACATAGGACGCCAGCTTGCCATGGTAAAGTCTACAAATATTGATCATAGTATCTCATCCTTTAACTTAAGGGTCAGACTGTTATATTGATGTTTTTGTATGCTCTTGATTTCATATCAGGTCAGACATGAAGTAACACTCACTTTACCTGGCTTTAATGGGATCTTACCAGTCGACCCAAGCCAATAATCAGCGCAAGAAACCACTCTTTAACTACTCAGTTCAAGTTTTGCCTCAAACCTTTAATCACCAAATTTAGGAGTTATAGTTCAATCAGTAGAACCCATTCTATATATTTTGGAGCCAAATAGTTGGGTTTTGGTCCCAAAGTTGAGTATATATCATATAGTTACTAAATTTTGCAGACTTCAAAGCTGAGGAGAAAACAAAGAACATTTGCACAGTTGAAAGTTGAGTTGAGTGTAAAACAGCATAGAGTGTAAACAGTGATCATGTCAAAATCTGACATGTTAATTTTCACCTTTAAGGTTAAACTGTTCCTTTTAAAGAGCTACCAAACCATGCCTTTGATTACTTCAGATTTCAGTGGAAACCAGTCACATGATACTCTTGATCCTGATCCAAAAGCTCTTCTAATTGGCCACATTAAAAGTTGGGGGTAAACACTAAATCTGCTTGATGCTTTGAAAAGTTTTTGGTTTGTCATATTTGCTCAAAATATCCCTCCACATTTATCACTATCAGCCTCTGCGCTGTCTAAAGAGCTGACTTCAAAAGACTCCCCTGCGCCACGCATTGCTTTATTTGCAATTATTCCGCTGAAGCGCAGCAGCAGATAACATTGTCAAATGATTTAAAATTGTGCAAAGAGCATTGGATGCCCCCCTTCCTTCCTTCATAATTATCCCACCAAGTCAGCTTTGATGTCTTCATTAAGCTTCTGCCCAGAAGCCTCACCTCATTCTGTCTGTAAAGTAAGAGTCCCCGTCACTGCCTCAGTTTGACTCAGTGAAAGCGTGAAAGCAGATTAAGAGCTGTTGTTTTTCACAGTCGTGGCGAGACACAGAGCCAGTCTGGACTCGGCTGACCAGAGGGTCATTTGCTACGTGTTGTTTTTGTTTGTGATGAGGCCTGAGGAATGTTGGCACAAGCCTGAACTCGTGGTTTTGTTCTGTGTTTTTTCTCTCACTCGCTTCAGTGGGTCATTTATGAGAAGGATCAGGAGGGACACGAGACTTCTTTTTTTTTTGTTTCCTCAAAATGGTTTTTGGGTAGCTTTTTTTTTTTTAAAAAAATTTCACATCTAAGATTGTTAACAATTAACCATGCAGAACTTTAAAAAAAACAAACAAACAAAAAAAAACATCCTTTATCTCATGTTAGAGGTGGTTGGAGGCTGAATGCTGATAATTTAACTATTTTCATCACACAGTTTTAGGACTCATGAGCAAATAAGATGATTAAAAATGTGTAACATTAAAAAAAATAAAATGCTGAGACAGAAGTACTTTTTTCCTTGATTGTACAAAATCTTTGGTTGCCACTGGGGAAGACTAAACTTCTTCTAACAAAAAAGGGAACTGAAAGAAACCTCAAGAAATTTAGATTAAAAATAGTTCATACAGCTGCAACAAGTCTTGAAATGCCAAAAAGGTTTGTGGAGTCTGGTTTCAGCTGCAGTTTTGACACTGACATTAATGTGTTGATGTGTGAGTCATGCGCTGATTATGAGTTGCACAAGGTTTTTAGGCTACCCCATCAGGTTAGCAAAACATACAACCTGTATACTATAAGCAAATGTGAGTATAGTATTGTAGCTGCATTACAAATTGATTGGTGTATAACTAATACAGGTCTTGTATGTCTTCTCCAGGGTGGTGTCGAGAAACCCCACATGGATTGATTGGTGAACTACAGACAGCCACCCGGGCAAAGGGCATCCAAAATAAAAATGGATACGTTCTGTGAGGAATGAGAATAATACGAGGAAAAAAAAAGACTCTTTGTTTTGACCTCATCTTTTGTTCTCATGACATAGAGCAGGTCAGAAAAGCCCCTCATCAAATGTGCCATGTCCTCTGCACCTCTTCGCAGCCAAACAACCTCTCCCTCCTGCCTCTGTTGTGCTCCATTAGCATTAAGGCTTCCTTCACATTACACAGGCCAACAGCCTTTGCCTTTTTTGTGTGTGTGTGTGTGTGTGTGTCCTCATTTGAAGTGAACAGTCAAGTGGTTTAATTTCATGAAGTGGACGCGTGCGTGTGCGCTTGAGCGTGGTTGTATCCTGGAAATAGCAGTCAAGATATGATGGAGGTGTTCTTTTTTCTTTCTTTTTTTTCTTCTTTGTATGATGATAAAAGGGAAGTGTTGCTTGAGTGGACAAAAATCTGTCTTCACTCTCACATAGAGATGTTTTCAATGTAGAATCCCAATGAAACCAAATTGAAGTATTTATTTTAAGTATTCACTGACCCCAAACCAAATGTATGTATGGTAATGAATAATGTTTCACATTTTGGAAGGAATAGTTCAAGCTCTTGGGAGCTATTCGGGGAAATTGTTTGCTTTCTTAGTGGCAGTTAGGTGAGGACAAGAGGGGAAAGAGCTACCCTAGTCTACCCTACCCTAATCTCAAGAGGAAGGCAAATTATTTTATGATTTATTGACACTTGATTATAATACATGATTAAAGAACACAACAAGGGTTGCCTACTAATCTAAACCATTTCATATTTGCAAAGAATGAAGATCACTGGAGCAAAAAATGCAAGCTACTTGACTTCGTTCAGTGGAAGTTAGTTGTATTTACCAGTGAGGAGTATTTTTGTTCAGTTATCAAGTTGTTTTTGTTCGTCTTAGCTCTGAAAGAGGATTGTGTAAAGTGAGCATTAGTCGGGACCGATTCAGTCAGTCCACAATGATTGTGCAACATGTGCAGAGTTAAGACAAGCCACCAAGGCGGACCGTGTTTCGAAAGAATGTACCAGGTATACGAGCAGTTAAAACCCTTTCCAGTGCTTTTTTTTTTTTTACAGAACGGACCTTCGATCTGCATGAAGACAAACACTTTACTGTGGGATCGTATACGGTTTAAACTTCCATTGTGTCCTCAAACTAGAAAGGATAGTTTGGGAACATGCACCAGTTAAAAAGGAGAGGGCAGGACATTGTTAAGTGAGATTTGCAATCTGTGATTGCCTGTGTATTATAGAATGTAGTGCTTTTGTCACTATTACAGTTTAGTTGTATCCTTGTATAAACATAATGACATTACTGCTTGTATGTATAATGCTTGCTTATGTAATCAGACAGGTATTACCATACTAGACCTACGGTATGTTAGTTTTTGGGGGGGTCTAGAGGATTAAGTGCAATCAGACCATACATGAGCCGATTATTCTTCCTTATTTATTATTTCTGACAAAGGCTTAAAAAAATAACTTTAAGGTATATGCAGTGTGGATCATTCAAAACAGCAATAATGTCTTTTTGTTTGTTTTGTTTTTGTAAACAGCAATGCTTTTGTCAGAGATTACATGCCTTTGGAGTCAATACCAATGACTCTCACCAGAGAGACCGCATTAAAAAAATTATGTGTCAAAACTATTGTAAAAAAATTGCATTTAGTAGCATTACTGAAGGAAACCTGATTTATTTTTTTAAATACTTTTTTGTAGCAGATCACTTCAGGTCGAATCTGCGTACATTCAGGTGTGCTAAACTGAAGAGGAAGCTTTATGTTTTGAGGTGGTGAAGCACCTTTTGTCTCAACGTTTTAGAGTTTCCGTGTGTGTCTGATTATTTCAGCTGTGTATCATTTTTGCTACTTTGGATTTAAGTGAATAATAAAAAAAAAAACACCTGACAAAGATGATCATGATTTTTATTTTTATTATTATATTACTCACATATGGGAATGGAGAAACTGAAGGCTATGATGTGTTTGAGCCTGACATATTGATGCTATCTGTTTAAAATCCAAGACATTCTAGCTTCTCCTATGGTGATATGAAGTTGATACCATCATTCATAATTAAACTGATTACTAGACACTTGCCTAATTACACAGCTCCAGTAAGACAACAGCCCACAGATTTTATTTGGGTGTCAGATGCAGCTGCAGCTTAATTGGAATGAAGCTTTCTGGGGTGCTGATGACGGCATTTGTTGTGTCTGCTGTCACGGTCATATTGAATAGATGAGGACGCTCTTTTGTCCCAGGTCTGTGTCATTCTCCAAAGCTATTATACTGTCTTTGGCTGCATCTTCCCTCTCCTTCCTCTTCTCTGTGAGACCCTCTGCAACCCACCAAAAAACTCTGAAACTACCCCCCTCTGCTGTGTGTCACTGGGATCATGAGGAACTGCCCTCCCTCCCCTCTTCTGTCTACCCCCTCTCTGAACACGCCTTTCTGGAGGGCAGACGTCTATTTATACCTAGCGGGGGACTGACAGTTAACCTTTTGCACTGGGGGAAATTTCTGGGAGTGGGGCCAATAGCTGTGGGCTATTCTGAATCAACCCCTCATTCTGGAAGTCCCTCTATACTTGTATGCATCTGTTTTGTTTTCCATCCATCTATCTATCCCATCTATCCATCCATCCATCTACCCATCCTCTAACAGGGCAACGGCGCCACACGCCATCTCTTTCCTCTCCCTCCTCTTTCAGTCTCCCACTCTTCTCAGGCAGAGTAATTGGCCAGGCTTCAACCTCCTTTCATTTCCAGCCACAGCAAACTGAAAGACTCCATTAGAGAACCCCCTCATTGCCAAAAGCGCCCCCTCCATCTCTCGCTATCCTTCCTTCCAGGCAAGACAAGCGAGGCCCCATCACATATATTGATTCATGGCACCTATAGCTTTGCTCCAACAGCCTGCTATCATCTCTTTGCAGCACTTTTGTGATTTTGAAATTTGTGTTATTTTGGCCTCACATTCCGTGCAGTGAGTCTACTGCCAGTAAACATGAAGACAAAGATTTATAACTCTACACTTGAGTGTGGCAAATTTCAGTTATTTACTTGATATTGAACTTCATTCTCTTTTTTTTTTTTTTTTTTTTTTAAAGAGTCTCACTTATTGTGTCCGTTTGGTGGAACATTCTCAGTCATCCAGCTCATTTTATACAAGATAAATAAAATCAAGCTTTACTGATCCTAGGAGGAAACCATAGCAACAGCAGTAGCAGCTTCAAGAACAAGACAGCAAAGTATATATTAAAAAAATACATTATTCAGATATTCAAAAAAAAGAAAGAAAGAAAAAAGAAAGATAAAAGGAATTTGTGATATACATACAAAAAAGAGAGAGTGCAAAATTAAGTGGAAAATGAGTAGTGCAGCCTTCTGATAATCCAGAATAAGGTGGCATGGTGGATTAAATATATTTGAAATAATCAATTAAACATGAGTATTTATACATAATAATTTTAATCAACTGCAATGTAAAAAAAAAAAAATGTTCAATAAGACTGCATGCATGCTTATGTAACACACAAGTGGCATGTATAACATAAAAATACAACAGTATAACACAGCGTAGTTTAAGGCCAATATGTAATAATAATAATAATAGCCATTTTTGCTTCATTGTATGATGGTGGTTCTGTAAATTTATATATTTTTTATAATATTTCTTAGTTTCTTACTTTTATGAGTTCTGAAGAACTAAAAACGTTGTTTGAATGAGAGGAAAAAGACTTCAGGAATTCAGAGCAAGACAAGTGGCGTTGGCACTTTTGAATATATTTGCCTTTGAGATTTATTTATTTATTTTATTTTTTTGATGAGGCAATATTTCATAAACTAAATTTTTTTCATGGAAGAAAGGGTGTTGTTCAAATGTGTTTTGAGAAAGAAGATGCAATCCTAGACTAAATGCGTCCTTTAGATTTGCTCTCCTTTAGGTGATTCTTTTGTTTACTGCCCCTCAACAGTGTAAAACGTAGTGATTATTTCTATTTTGTGATACTTTACTTTGTTATATTTCAGTTACTTTTCCCTGTATCATATTTCAGGGATGCACCGATAAATACACCAAACCTCAGTGTCAGCTTACATTGACCAATTTGCAATTAAGCTGCATTTACCACGTCAGCAGCCAATGTTCACAGATTTTAATGGTGAATATAAAGCATAACTGTAAAATGCATTAAAAACCATTAAACCAACGGCTCCCAATCTTATGGGATTGTGACCAGTCAGCAGATACTTCAAAAGAAATATGTCCACTAAAAATCCTGAAACTTTTTCATTTAAACAACTGTTCAAACTTAAAATGTTAATAACTCAATGAAAATTTTGTAGTAAAACTTTATTTTCATCCATTTCTTGCCACCATAGTCATTTTACAAGCTTCAAGTGTTAGCAGTCGAAAAATGTCATGAAACACATCAGCCACTCTCACACTGTACTTTCTTGATACTTTTACCAACATATAATTTGAATGCTGAACTTCTCCTCTAGCAGAAACTTCTGACTTACCCCTTACTGAACGCTGATGGCCTGCCTCGGTTTGAGCACGTCTCTGTGGTAAACTTCCTGTCTGGGGGAGCTCCTGTCATTTCACTTTGTCTGTCACACAGATTTAAAATCTGTCAGCCGCTGTTACACAGGCAGTGTTTGCTTCACTTCACGCTCCACCTCTGGTGCTAAACTTACGTTAAGGTTAAGTTAAATCTTTATTAGTTTTGTCATTAAAAAAAACTAAATGTACTTTTGTAGTGTGACAGTAGATAAAGATATCAAGATACACATATACTGGGGAAGTAAACCGTACAGCATAGTACCAGATTACATTGCCATCTACCCAGTAGTGATGGCTTTTGTTACCACCAGATGACAGTATTTATCCTCTCAGCTTGTCAGGGCAGGACATCTATAGACCCCTAGTGGAGGGACAAGGAACAGGAATGTCCTGAGGGGCCTCATGTACGTAGAGGTTTTCACCTGACTACTTTTATGGTAATGTAGAAAACATAAGTCTTTCGGGGGCTTTTAACAAAGAACAAATGTAGTGTTCTGATCTGAAAAACAAACAAACAAGAAAACACTGCACATGAATAAAGGCAATTAAAAGTCATTAAAAATATACAGATATTTTCCTTAAAGCCTCTTAAAACTTTGGATTTAAAAAGATAATTTATTTAACAGCAGAGGAATATTATCCTTGGAATATTTATCTCACACTGCAGCGGGCAAAGCCACATGCATGATAGAAAAGGTCAATGAAATGGATTGAGTGTGGAGAAAATCAGTGCACTTTTTTTCCTCTGCCAAAAGGTCTTCAGTGGCATTAATGTCCTGCTCTCTCTGAAATATAATGAAAGATTGTGTGTGTGCGAGTGTGTGTAAGTGTATGTGCAAGAGTCGTTTAGGTCTACTGAGTCTTCATTACACCAGAGCAGGGTCCACTCCTGTCCTCTGCCCTCACTCATTGCCTCTCCCAGTGCCGGCCAGGAATAATGAATTACAGTGGATGCCATGGGGGGGGGGGCGGGCTGAGTGAGTGGCTCAGAAGTGGACTCCATTTTAGCTCAAATTACCTCTCAGATCCCATTCAAATGGCAGTCTTGGGCTGCTCTCTCTGCCTTCTCTGCGTATTCCTGTCAGAGGGTG
Organism: Pterophyllum scalare; assembly: GCA_024447675.2. Lineage (NCBI taxonomy): Eukaryota > Metazoa > Chordata > Actinopteri > Cichliformes > Cichlidae > Pterophyllum > Pterophyllum scalare. The sequence goes on along the minus strand of JAMQGT020000525.1, from coordinate 118,303 downwards.
AAATGATCCATTCACACCTTTTCTCCCTTTAAGTGGCTGTGATTCTTCTTGCTGGCAGTTCCTCCACTGCTCTGGGTTAAATCACAGGAAAAACAAATAACAGCATTCACATTAAAACACATAAAACAGACTGATACAGAATCATCTTTAGAAGTGCTCATGTCATGTGAGATTTATCAGTTCAGTCAGCATGCTCAGCCTTGTGTGCCATTCCTGTTGATTCCTCTTCTTCCACCGCAGGACAATAATAAAATGACAGCATAAACCTCAGGTGATGGCACATTATGCATGCCATCCAAACAAATCCTTCCCAGTGTAAATTAAACACACCCAGTGCATCCTACCGCCCAGATCAGACTCTGTAAATCGACCAGGGTAATAATAATAATAATAACAGCTGAATAAAAGCTAATGGAATAAATCAAGGTGAGAATTTCCATTGCAAGATCTATCCTGGGAGGCAGACAGCAAGAACTGAACAAACAGGGAGAAGGCTAAAATTTACACCACAGGTCAATATCTATGTGCATTCGTCAGTTTTCTAAAAATAATAAAAGAATTAAATATGAGGCGATTCTTTTTAAATGTGGATTCAAGATTCACAAAGATTAGCTTTGCAGGCCTGGTTGTGGGCATTAGTTGTGTAAATGAAGCACATTTAAAATGTTCAAAACAATCATCCAGTCATACTGTGTAAGATTAAAAACACTTGTGTGACTTTACAAAGATATCGCACAGATTTAGGCACAACAACCGTTAACAGTCTGCTTATGTCTTATGTCACCCATGTGTATATTGACAAATAACAGACTTAATTTGCATACTGGTAATCTAAGACATGCTTGCAGCCCTAGTTAGGATGCACTAAAGGTCGGTGTTTGTCATGTTTTAATTAGTCTTCATTAGTACCCGTAAGCATAATTCCAGCAACAGGAGTGCAGGCTATTCACTTCAAGCTGGAGAAATGCACAAAGTTGGCAGGCTAAAACCATCTGGGAAAGTTCTTGGGCCTAAAATGTGCTTTGACGATCCCCTCTTCTGGTAGGTGACAAATTCACAACATATCCGTTACTGGGGGTTGGGGGGTAAACCCAACTCAGGTGCACTGGGGGGGGGGAAGGGACTCGGTCGCACATGGTATTTCCAGGGGAGTCCAGAACTATTTTGGCGAGTTTAGCGGTAAAGGGCGCGATGCCACACAAGGAGTCGGGTCAAATATCCGCTTATGACTGACCTCCTTCCACTATAATTAAAGTTGCTGGACGTGGGGACATAACTTAAATTGCTTCTCGCATTTAGAAAGAACATCGGTCTGAAAAATGAAGAAGCACTGACGGCAATGCTTGATTGAAACCCTTTCCATTTACATGGAAAGGGTTTCAATCAAGCACGCACTAGATGTGTAACTTTAAAAGTAATGTGATGCGATCTGGTGACATCTGGCCCGCTGGTTTGGCATTTGTTACTGTCAAGACACAAAACTGAACTGAAACCAGCCAAACTGCTGTCAGTTTAAACTGAAGATGAACATAATTTTTTAAAAATATTTTTGTCATAATTTAACATGCTTTTTTTGGGGGGGGGGCATATGCAGCTTCAGATATGTAAAGAATATAAAGTTATTAATATAAATTCGTCGTCCTTTGGAAGAAAATACTAAAAGATTTGGGTTTTGGTGCTGTAGTAGTGATCAGATAACAAATTCGTTTATAACGACAGAAAACAAATGAGTTGCAGCAAGTGCTTTCCACCTGTCTTTGTCCCACTTGTTCCTTCCTTCTCCCGCGAGAGACAGGTGCACGAGGCATGCGGACAATCCAAAAGCCGTAAAGCTTCCCGAATGACCCGCACAGGGGAATCAAGGACCCCCCCCCAAAAAAAAAAAAAAAAACTTTAGGGGCCACCGAGCTGAGCTGACCGACCATCAGGTGCACACTTCTGCTGCACACTGGCTTTTCTTTGAGGTCTGTTTGGCGGCACATTTTCATTCATAAATGCTCCCTCTGGTCCCTCTCAAACTGAACCTGTCCACCCCCACCCCACCATAGCCTATTTGTTCTGTATGACTGAGAATGTAAACCCATTTAACCTTACAGAAATAGCCACCACGTGCAGTTCATTCTTTGCTGTCCGAAGTAAGACGTCCCGACACGTTTAAAGTCCTGCAGACCAGCCATAAAACTACAGTAGGAGAAGAGCGCTGTGGGCCTGACACCAGTTGAGCGTCACGCAGATAACTGTACGCTTTATGTACCTAGAGGATTACAGAGCGGCGCCTTAGAGACTTTTACACTCTGTGAAAAATATCCAGTTGTTATTATAGATTTGCGGACTTTTAATGACTTTCACGGTGTTATTTTCAAACGACAGTATAAGTACAAAACCATAAGTACAAAAACATACTACAAAAAGGAAACTCTCATCTTCAACAACATACAAAGTGACATTTGCGTGCATCCTAAAGTTTTTTTTTCACTTTAAATTTTTTTTTGTAACCTTGTATGTCTGTTATCACAGGTAATAACTGGGTCATTAAGGGTGTATCTGAGTTATTTCAAAATAGAAGGAAGAAGGTTAGCAATGCTTTTTAAATGCAAGAGTAAGAATTTTATTTATGTAAGCTGCGTAAGGGAGGGTTTCGGTTAAAACTTGTGTTCATGTTTGTGTACACTACACATATTTTTTTAAAGTTTATTCTTAGAGGGGGTTGGTCGGTTCGCTAGGTTTTAGTTGTCATTATAATTATATATTTTTTAAAATCTAATTTTCTCTTTTAAACCTAACAAAATGTAATATATCCACCTTTCCAGGTCATAATCACGATATACTCATCTCCCGTAAAAACAACTGTGGATCACAGGAAGCATATTCATTTTTCCCCCACTCAGAAAACAGTTAAATGGTTGTAAAACCATCCACTGTGACACTGATTGGCAAGAACATAAATTATGTTTGTCAAAAGTATAAGCTTTCTGTCACTGTAACCCACACAGTATATGCCACAGCTCCAGAAACTTTTCCCACTCTGTGTCTCTTATGCGCAAACAGAAAACTTAAAAAGAAAAAAGTTTTTCCTTTCTAAAAAAGATGCAAATAAAGATTGTGCTGCTGTTGCTTCCGGTCTAAAAGAAAATATACTGTTTTTGATATTCTACCAAAAATAAAGTTAAAAAAAATTAAATAATCAGTGATCATCAACTGGCATTATTCCTTGTATTAATTCAAGAGTTTGCTGATGGGAAGTCAGCTGCATTCAATTAGCCTTCATCTAATTTAGCTGAAGCCTTAATTGCGCTCAGGGTGGTGCGGTTGTTTGTGCTAAGCTCTGTAGACTTCTGTGGAGAAATACGACCCGCCTCTTAAGAACAATCCAAATTCAAATGAGACTTATCTACGCCAGACTGATCAGACGGATTAAGAGTTATTAAAACCTATAAAGGGCTGAAACCAGAAGATTCAGCAGCCCCAAAGTCCGCTACGTGGCGACTCCAGTGGATTTCTCTGCATGTAAACACAATCAAACCACGGAAAAAATTATATAGACATCATCAACATAGAGGCTGTCTCGGATAAACAGCCGTGGAAATTATATGTTGCGATTTTTCCACTGAAAAAACAAAAGAATAAATTAACCAAGAGATTTAGAGAAACACATCTGAGCATGATTTTGCTTTAAAATCCAGCAAAAGTAAACTTGGAAGAACACCTACACTATTTCAGCAAAAAAACAAACAAAAAAAAAAAACAGTAAAACAGCAAAGCAGAGCGGGTAGTTTTGTAAAGGCTATTACTACAATTATATTCGTATCTTGATGCAAGATGCCAAAAAATAAAATAAAATAAAATCTACCAGTGGCATAAAATAGCTGATTTTGTTGCTTATACAAATTTCTCTTTTCTTTGAGCTCTGTCCTGTTCTGCTTTATCTGAAACACTGGGAAGATTGATTCTGGAAAATTCCGAGAAAACAATTATGAAATAGATACAGATGCCAAGTCCCTCCTCATAATCTAACATTTTATATTCCAATGAGTCACACTTCTAAACTGATTGACTTTTTGTATTGCCCACTAAAAGCAATTCGGCCAGCCTCTAATGTGGTCTTATTCGGGTGCCATGCTCTTGGCCCATTATAATAAAAAAAAGGGGGGGCACCGAGCTTCGAGGCCCACAAAAAAAAAACAACAACAACAAAATCATACAGGATCATCAAATAGAAGAGAGGTGCTTTTAGGGTTTGAAAGGCACAGGAAGCTGGAGGATTTGGTTAGACCCCTGCAATGGTGGCAGAGCTGATATTAGAGAGACCCCCATTCATCTGGAGGGAGGGGTGGTATGATGGAAGGGGGGGTGCATCTGCAGAGGTCCCACCGCCCTCTGATCTGTGAGCTGGCACACATCACGGCGTCCATTCACAAATCCTCCTTCTGCGCGTCACCTTTTGTAGTACTCCATAGTACTGAGTGCTGGTGACGTATAAGACAATCCTACCCAGAAAAATACAGAGGAAAAAAAAATAGGTTATAGGAACTCAAGGACAGGGCACATGCGCACAATGTATGCGATTGATTATAATAGTAGGAGGGGTGTGTGTGTGTGTGTGTGTGTGTGTGTGTGTGTGTGTGTGTGTGTGCGCGCGCGCGCGCGGAGAGAGAGGTAGAGGGAGGGGTATAGAGCTATAAGTGAATATGAAATACACCTGGTTAGTGTGTATATATACGTTGCATGCAAAACGTCCGGAAATGTGCTTTCAAAAAGGGGAATATTAACCCTTTCCAGCAAATGAGATGCTCCACTGCTTTTTGCAGACAAACACAAAATGAGAGAAGAAAAGGGAAGCATTCATTTATTTAGTAGAACCTGACAGACATGACAAGTACAATAATCAATGTTTCCTGCTTCTGTGAACAAGAACAGAATGTAATCATAAAAAATACCCATTTTATAGGCTATGTTTTAACCATAAGGCGGCACCCGGGATGTAGAATTTAAGAAAACCTATCCAGCTAATTGAATAATGTTGAGCCTATATTCTGGGGGGTGGGGGGTGGGGATCCTTATAGCAGGAGCAATAATTTTTAAATCGTCATATCTCTGATTGGATCTTTGTCGGGCCTGCTGGAGGCTATTTGAAGGTTACCCGACAGTGCAAATGATAGCAAATAAGGTCCAGGATATGAAAACATTTCACATGTTGTGTTCAACATGTGAAATGGTTGCAGGGGATGTTTCTGACTCGCTAGAAAATGGTTTCTTTCTTTCTTTCTCTTCCCCCCAAGCACCTGTCTCTGGCAGTATGACAGTTGCTCTTTGACCACTGGACTTTGTTTTTGTCTAAAAGTCATCTTAAACAAAAACTATGGTATACACCGCTCCACATGCGTGAAGTAAAGCCTGCGTTACAATGGCATGTTATAACTGCACTATAAGATTATAAATGTTGATAGTATGGGATAACAGCACAAGCAAAAACAAAGTATGCCATTGTTCAGTGATTTGCCCATTTATTTGCGTCTGGAAAGCCTGTGCCCAGACTTGGTGTGGCAGGGGACCGATGAGCTGCCATCGTTAAGGTTTCCATTTAAAATCACATTTTACAAATCAGTGAATAGGGGACCAGTGCGCATCCTGTAAAATATCCAGTGGCTCCACCAAATCACCACAAGAGCCGAAATAGAGCCGAAATAGAGACAGTAATATACCAGTATTTCTGGTTGGCTGTTCTGGCATATAAGCATACCGAAACAGGCAAACATGAGTGAAAGATCATGCCAATAAATCACTGCTTTATATATGTCAATTAATGCCTGCATATATATTTGAAGTATTAATAACAGTACGGGAGTATGCTAATAATTGAATGGCACAGTACTATTTTAACCCTTAATAAACCAGATCATACTGTCCTATAATATTATTTTACAACAAACCGAAAAGGCCGACCAGAAAGTCTCGTTAACGTGTAATACCACAGAAATTCTCAGCAAGCAAAGTAATAACAGATAATTGGGAACTAAAAAGAGGGCACGATCCTTTCGGCTTTTCATCACTGATAATCAAAACAAGCCAGTCCAAACCGAGCAGTCAATAGAGAATCAGAAACCCCACAATGGCCGGGATTATGGGTTTATACAGCAAAAAATAAGCACATCTTCCAGATTTGAGTCACATAAAACCTTGTTTTCGTCTGAAAACTGCATCAGGGTGAGATGACTTCCTCGTACTGCTTAGAAGCAGCAGTGAGAAATTGCTCAAAGAATCATAATTCCCAATCCGACTTTCAAACAAGTCTCGTCCTTTGTTTAAAAACGCTTTTACAATATGAGCCAGTGGAGAGATATTAATGGAAGCTCCTTCACTTTCAAGATAAATAATATTTTAGGGCTTAGATTTGTTAAGATGTGTATTTTTAAGTGCACAAAGGCCCCTATTATAATTCAGAGTCTGAAATGGTGTCATTTCCTCTAGACATCCCTGTTTTGCTGTGAGGTTAGAGGCCAAGCCCAGGCGGTAGCGGCCTGTCTGTGAATCCATTGTCTGCTGCTTATTTAGCACTCAACATTAATCTGCCTTCCCTCACAAGCGAGAAACAATCACAGCGTGAGAGTGGCCCTGTCTAATTACATCTTTCACTCCCAACTTTCACTGTTTGGATTAGGCCCTTGCTATTGGGCTGATGGTCGACAGGAGCAGAGTGTGTTGCTCAGGTATGGCATAAAAAATATTAAACAACAGCATTGTCACAAAACAAGAATTTCATTTTAAATCAAATAAGCTAGAAACATATGATGTTGCACTTGGTAAATTTCTGTGAATAGGAGTTGTACAGAACCGTGAAAACGCGTAGTATAAACTCCAAGAAAATATTTAGCTGTACTGCTTCACCGCTATTGCTTTGCAAAACTGCTTAAAGCCTGTATTTAACAAGTGAAAAAGAATCAAGAAAATGATGTCTCCCGTGGAAAACAATCTGGCTTAGACAAACCACCTTAAATTACAGAGTTTGGCGTGCCACAAATACAAATGAACAGCTTTGGACATTATCTCTCAGCCAGCCTTCACAGTTTACAAAAACCAAAGCATGTGCACAGTTCAAGCAAAACAAATGCATTCATATCACAGCAAATGGCCGACTTGTAATGTCCAAATAACTACCTAACACGAGGAAATAGGTTATGCGTCCTGAATTAACGTTAAGAATCCAAGACGCACCATCCAGGAAAACTAGTGAATAAGAGGATACATTTTTCTAATAATAAAAATAAGGCAGCTGAATTGTTCAAAGACTCCTCACTCAGTCTCAGTCTTGCTGCTCCTCAGGTCATCCCCGGTTCACTTTTTTAATGCACTTCTCCGGTTCAAACGCAAGAGGAGAACCGGTTGAGCCGTCTTCGCAAGCCGGTGGCGTCCTGGGAAGTGAACCGCAAACTTGGTGCTGGTCAGCAAAGTTACTCAAAGTTTTGTCTTTGGCGCGACTCTGTATCCCGAGCACTGCGCACAAAACAGTTTGTTTGCATCACTGATTTCTTTTAAAGGGATATGGACCCAGTTCTTGGTCGACCGCAGCGTCACGACAGGCGAACACGGGAACATCAAAAATACTCAGCACACATCCCTGCGCGTTTGAAAGGAGACAGGGAAGACTCTTTGACTGTCACGTTTTAGTTTTGATGCAATTTGTTGCCAGTTATGAGGCGACTGAAAGCAACATGACACATCCGACCACCCTGCACATCAGTGATGAGTAAACAGAAATGTGCTGTTATTGTGGGCTAAAAAGGCGATGGAATGTTTGGCGATTACGTTGCAATTTTTAAGAAAATACAGATATATCATTTTAGGTGAAAATATGAGCACTTATGCACCCAGAAAAACGGGTATCCGCATTTAACCTTGGCCAGGGCGGATGATTTTCAAGCCCAGTTGACCTTACGAGTGCTGTAACAACATTTAATAAAGCTAGATTGTCATGCATATACTCAACAAGTAGCTATTTTATTGTTGTTGCATTTTTTCCAGATGACATTTTAAAAAATATCTCAAAGAGCTTCTTATCACGCATCCCCACACCGATCTATATTGGACCAGTGATCCTACTTTTGATATAATTCTTTCTCGTTTGCCGTCATATGAGTAAATCATTACTTCTTATTATGTTAAAATGAAACTGTATTTAATTGCGGGCATGCATAAAAGTGTCAAAATGAAACTTTTTGTTCCAAAGACGTTATAGTGCAAAAAATACATATATAGTAAAAATGTGCTACTTGAGTTATTGGGAATCCCTGCCTGCCCTGCAAGCAAGGAACCCCGGGGGTCCCCGCAGCTCAATTTGACAACCGGTGCTCCAGTGTCCTATTGTTTTAATATACACGAAAAAACTGACGTGCATGGTGTTTTTCAACTGAAAACACGAAGCGCTCCTAAAATAGAATAAAATAAGTCACAGGTTCATAAACACTGATGAAATATTGTAGGTATGTGGGTGCATGCCCTGGGTTTAGATTAGGTTTCTTCTCCGTTAGTCCAGCACTCTTTCTCTTTACTAAGGCGAGGATGGGCGTTTGTAGACTGCTCTGGAGTCTGCGTCACGTGGCCTGGTTTCTGCCATTCTATTGGTCTAAGGCACGTGTCTGGGAGGACGGTGGGAAAACGTCACTCGGGGGGCTCGTATTGAAAATAAGAACAAAACTCCAGAGTGAGAGTATTAGAGCATCAGTTTAGGAGCCTCTTTATTTACCCTTAGTTTAGTTTAGGTGTAGGCATTACCGAGCACGCTGATATTGGATAACACTAAATTGGATGGTGCGCAAATGGCAAATGTTTTAGCAGTGAGTTATCAGTTGTAATCCGAGATTGAGGGGATATATATCAAAAAGTATGCTTTTCTCAGAGGACACAGTCGCAAGGCTTTGCATGGTGTCCGAGGCACTCACTAGTATTTGAGTTTTATTTTTTATTTGTTTTACTCGTGCAGTTTTTGCAGTCTCATTTCCCTGAAGTTGTTCGCGAATTTTATTGCAACGGAGAGAGCGATAAAGGGGTTAAAGAGAGTAAAGCGGGGAAAGTGAATCAGTATGGAAGAAAATGATCACGGCAACAGAGATGTGGTGGAGCGGCAGGAGTCGGCGGATGAATCAAACAGAGCCATCCTTCCCCTCTTACAGGCGCCGGGGAACCTGCAGATCCCTCACCGGGTCACCAATTTTTTCATCGACAACATCCTGCGGCCTGATTTCGGACGAAAAGGACGGGGGCGCAAACCGCGAAGACAGTAGCCTTGCGTCTCGGGACAGCCACAACAGCCCAACCGCCCCTCAGACCGAACCGGTGGGGAGCACTGTGCCAGCAGAAGGGACCTCCACTCCACACACGGTTACCGGGACCAAGAAGCCTGCTATAGCCGCCGAGGAGCCCCTGAAACCCCGCGGGGAGAACGGAGACCAGTGCCTAAGCTCAGACTCAGACAGTTCCCAAGCCAGCTCAAACCCATCCATGCAGTCTCAGCCCATGCTGTGGCCAGCCTGGGTCTACTGCACCAGATACTCGGACAGGCCTTCTTCAGGTTGGTGTGCATGCGTTTTTACTATACCGTATTCTCGGTAACCTGAAATACCCCGTAACACTGACCCCGAATGCCTTGACCGACTTCTTGAGAGCAGAGTAGCGAACCGTGCTGTGCGGCGCAGGCTGAGAATTCACAAAAAAAAAAGAAATGAAAAATAACTGAAATTATTTGACGCAAGAATAAGATCTTTAGGTAGCCAATAACAATGTGTCAATTTACAGTGTATAATAACACTGCAATAAAAGCTTTTGGCGAGGGGCAATTTTAAATGCAAACGATAGAGCAGATCATGTGTTTTTTTAATATTTAGACTATTCAAAATACATAAAACCAAGATTTGGGTGAGAAAATATTGCACACAAATTTCTCCCGTCTGAAAAGCTCACATTCAAGCAGCCATCAGTTTCATAGGGTTATGAATATGATAATATCGTGGTCCTACTTACATTAAAAATAAGCAGCTGCGTGTGTTCCAAAGAATTTGCTACAAATTAATATTTAGTGCACTGTGCGTAGCTGTGTTGCTCTTTAAACGCGTTGCAGAAGTTGTGTTTGGGGTGAATTAAATATGCATATGTTTTCAAATGATGGCTGCAAAGCACTTGCAGGCTACACGCTGGCCAGTAGAGACCTTGCAGGTATTTTTGTTTTTCAACTCTTCATTTATAAGAAAGCATAGAATATCGCTTTTCATCTTGCAGCAAGGTTAATAGCTCGTGTATTTTTCCAAGTGTCTGTCAAAAGTGGAGTACAACTTGTTCTCATGCATTATGTAACGCTATATGGAGTGGCGTAGGCGACTACTACCGAGTTGTAGAGCTGCAGTTTTTATATGGGCACACACATTCACGCTGATTCAGGAAGGTTCGACTCGTATTGTGTAGTTTCATTAATGTTTTCCGCACTGTTTTGGAGGAGGCGACCGAACACAGACAGCCAACAGCTCCAAAAAACAGGCCTCCATCCAGATGGAAAATTAATGTGTATCTAATGTGTGCTGCTCAGATTCTGTTCACGTTTGTCCACTGAGGAGCTTTTCAAATGGCCCACAAAAACTAAAATGCAAAGTAGCTGCACTGAAATTGATCCTGTTTTTCAGCGAACCTGCTAAACAACTGAGTTCTGTCAGCGATGCTTTATGCTAATAATTTCACATTGCTCCAGAGTTTGTGCGCTTGTGTGTGTGTGTGTGTGTGTGTGTATCCATACGTAGTATGTGTAAGAGAGGAAGAGGGGATAAAAACAGAGGGGGAAGGGAAGGTTTTGTTTCTGCTTTGTCAACATTTTACAAGCATCCCTCTTCAGTTTTTACAAGTTTATAAAAAATGTTTAATGGGTTCATTTACACCTATTTTACGATTTAAAAAGACACAGTGACCAGAGCAGGAATATAAAGAGCTAATTATTTACATTGCGTACTTATTATGTGGGGGCTTAAATAAGCGTTATAAAATCTACATTCTTACAAAATACACTTTACGCACGGGTTTTGGATGCATTTGTAGGCACTACTGTGAATGCAAACTAGCAGAATAGTATAATATTCATATGCTGATCGAGGATTTTAGTACAAAAATAAGAAAAAAGTGAATCCAATTTGTTTATAAACTTTATAAAGCCACTTCTCTGATCATGGGCAGTGTATCTTCTTTCAAGCTTTTTTCCTTTATTTTCACTACTATCGTGTTCTGATGCTGACGAACCCATGCATGTGTATCTGTGAACCCCACCTCCCAACTCCCCACACTACAGGGCCAAGATCTCGGAAACCAAAGAAGAAAACGACCAGCAAAGAGGACAAGCGACCACGGACGGCCTTCACAGCAGAACAGCTGCAAAGACTCAAATCGGAGTTTCAGACAAATCGGTATCTGACGGAGCAGAGGCGACAGAACCTGGCGCAGGAACTGGGCCTGAACGAATCACAGATCAAGATCTGGTTTCAGAACAAGAGGGCCAAAATCAAGAAGGCTACCGGCAGTAAAAACACTCTGGCCTTGCACCTGATGGCACAGGGACTGTACAATCACTCCACCGTCACGTCGAAAGACGAAAAATCAGACAGCGATTGATTTCCAGAGAAGTAACAGCAGCCTCCTGACGAAAAAGAACCTATAGTAATCCTATTATAGATTTTTTTTTAATAGATATCACAGGAAAAAAACAAAAACAAAAAAACTCTACTTACAGGAATATTTAATGACGCCACAGCAGATAAAATACTACAAAGTACTATTACTATTACTCAACTCTTACTCAGTAGCCTACAGATGTACAGTGTGTCCAGGACACCGTAAGAAACACAACACTACAAAAAGTATGAAAAAGATCACTACTACTTCGAGTCCCTACAGGAATTTTAATGCTACCATAGGTCTCTGTATGTTCCTATGGGAATATTATAGTGCTTTTTCGTAATATGGAAGGTCAGACAAGCCTACAATGCAATAATTTCATCGAATAAAGGGCCAGTGTATAGAGTATACCAGCATAAATTGTTTGAAAAAAAATAGAGAGAGATATTTCTGCAATATCACGTCTATAAAAGATGTTGTATAAAAGGTATGTTTTCATTGTTTGTTGCCCCCCCCAACCTCCCTCCCCCCTCCCGGAGGTACAAATGCTTACACCTTTCATTTTTATATGCCGTACAGGATTACTGCTCTCCATGATTGTCATCGTTTCACATTTTAATAACTGGCACTTGACGTTTGGATTTGTCAGTGAAGTGAGCAAACTTAAGTCCAAAGAATATTTTTCTGCTGCATCCAGGCTACTGTGAATTTAAATAAATGCTAACGCGGTTTTTATCTTCCATGCTTGTTGGTTTTGTGGGGGGGTTGTGTTTGATGTAAAATAGGCAGAGGAAGGTGTTGCGTGTCAGCTGCAAAACTAATTGGGCAGACTATGAATTTTGATACTTTTTTTAAAAAAAATTAAATAAATTCACAGTTTCTTACAAGTGACCGAGAGAGGTAGGGATTTTTTTTTCTAACACACCACTTAACTAAAATGCTAATTTAGGCCTTGCTTATGTTTGTGGTCATCTCATAGCCTTTAAACAAATATTATGTGCTATTCCATTCGTTATACCAATGCGTCAGTGCAGCTATTTTAGTTTTAAATAGCAATATGAATCATTTTTTGTAGCTAAATGAAGGCTATAATGCTGCCTATTAAGTCACAGAAACAACTCTGTAGCATAATGACAATGATGACGCCCATTTTTTTGCTTACTCTCATGAATATCTTCTAGAAATGCAGGTTATTGGATGTTCTTGTTAAATCTTTCTCTATATACATTTTTATTACATATCCATATATCATAAAAAGAAGGCAAATCCGTCAGTGACTGTATTACAAATGTTGGAAATCTCTTATCGTTGTTGAAAGGACTTCATATGTGTATTTATATAGATTATATTGAGAAAAAAAAATCTATCCAATGACCAGTGTTGCTTTAGAGTAGATATCTGAGGTGTTTACACTGCTTGTTTATCTTGCAATAACTTCTTTTTTCTTTTCTTTTTTTTTTCCTTTTTTTTTGCGAATGAAAAATTGTTTATGGGGCCTTTTGCATGAAAGCTGCAATTTGTTGTACTTGGGCAAATAACTGTGTTTATAAACTTTAGTCTTTATCGACGAAAGTATGATCGAGCTAAGTTTCAGACTGTATCCATACCAAATTGTGGATTATTTGCCTTTCAAAGTGTTTTTGTTGTGTATCTGCAAAAAGTGTGTGTGAATTAAAATCCACCAAACAGAAACACACTTTGCCTTAAAGTTCAAGTGTGAACTTTTTATGAAACAGAACTGTGCCGAATCAGAGAAGCAGTATTACTTCAAATGCAGACTACTCAAGTTTAATGCCTTTATGAAAAACTGCTGGTACGACATTATGAATTTACTCATCAGCGTATATCTATCTATATATGAACATGTTTAAATAAAATTACAACACAGAGTTGTAGAATACAATGCTATTTTTTATTTTATGTTGGAAGTATTCTTTGGTATAAATGTACATAATTTGTATCATGTATTAATTGTGTAATTAACTGCCTCCTGAAAACTGCAAAAGAAGAGTAAATAAACCTTGAAGATTATACACAAACATGTTTCTGAACTCTGTATGGTGCTCTAAAACCCAAAAGCATTACCCGAGGCCTGGCTAAAACAGTAAACGTGACCTTCAGTTACTGATGATAGTGTGCATACATCATAACCAGAAGAAAAACAAATGCATTACAGGCTAAAACATGACAAATGATGTTTTTAAAGAAAATAATCACAGACATTATTAATTTGCACAGCACAACAGTCCTTTCCATGCAAACACACACTTATTTATGTTCAGAATCAAACTCACTGAAAATCAGAATCATGGGTTTTGAGATTAAAACATTTGCAAAAGCTTCAAACATTATGCAAGGGAAAGCCTTGAACAATTCCCAGGCATGTTTCCTCAACAATGCCTTATCTGCATTTCCATACTTGCACCACTAGTCTTTGAACGCCATGTCTAACGGCCAGTGACTAGCATTAGAGCAAATAGGGCTGCACCCAGCACTGTCTTCGAGACGGTCAGTCTTCCTCGTTGCTTCTGAAAAGCCTGTGCTTCTATCACAAGGCAGAAATGGGAGTCGAAGGGAGAGAGTGAGAGAGGGAAGGGAGGGGTGAGAGCGAGAGCGAGAGCGAAAGAGAGAGAGAGAGAGAGAGAGAGAGAGAGAGAGAGAGCGCAATGAAGGTCAAAGCCTGTCATGGCTGCAGGTGGCTGGTTTCCCCTCCCGCCCCTCAGTAACCCATTCTCCACACACAGCTTTCTCACTCACCAACTCATACTCTGCCTACACACACACACACACACACACACACACACACACACACACACACACACATCTCAGTATCACTTGGTTTTATTTTATTCTTGCCTGGCAAACACACACACGCACACACAACCACGCACATCCTCATACTCCATTCATTTCTGTTCCTCCTCACATGCGCACACAGCCCTGTTGTTTTGATCCTTCATTCAGCGCATCAATAGGAAGCTTCATCAAAATATTCACAGGCAGAGAAGCTCCCCTGAAGTTCAGATAGGGACACCAATGCATGAACAAAAGCTAAAGCTGTTAGGCTGCATGGGCACTTTTTCCTGGAACAAAAGGCTTTATCTGAGAATAATTTGTCTCATATCAAGAAGTGGAGATTCAGGTCATCAAATGACCACCAGTGGTTCTTTTTTGAGGCTGCTCATGGTACAGAAAAGTCTTGCATTGCTGTCAAAATGCAATATATGACTGTGGAAAACTGGGGAGATAACACTGAGGGATAAAAACCTCTGCAGAAACAGAGAAAATGCCTGGAATAAGAGCTATTTTCTTCAGTATTGTGACAATTTCAGCGAGTTCTCATGCTGTAAAAATGGAAGTGGGTGCAGGATACATCAGGAAAGTATCAATGTCTACCTCTACACACAAAAGGGCCCCATCCTGCTATGACCTCTCCCACCATCCTCCCCCTCCCCTACTGTGTCATTTACCCACAGTTTCTAAATGCTTCCTACGGCCAGAGTGGAATCTGCTCAGAGGTGCCTGGGCTTTGTGGCGGAAACATAATTAAAGTGGTGAAAGATGTAAAAGGTGAAGAATGGGGATGACATCAGGCCAATTTCACACTTGGCACTCGAATGGCTAGGTCCAAGCCAGGACTCTTGCCTCGCAACACAGATCAAAGCCCACTGTCACCGCACCAGTGCAGGAAAAAAAGAGGCAAAAGGACACCTAACTATGCTAATCCCCAGGACGAATATATTTTAATCTTGTTAGAATACAAGTTAATGCCGTGGCTCAGTGGCTGAACTTTTTTGGCAAGAATGAGAGGTGGACAGAACTACTTTTACCTTTCTACATGAGGTGCCTCTGTCTGGCACCAGATAAACAGTCAAGAGTCTGAACAAACTTTCTTTTGGACAAACTCACCGTATTATCAAGCCACATACTGTACAGGGCAGCAGATAGCAGTCACAAGCCAGTGAAAAGGCAAGCAACAGTTTTCATTAAGAACAACGATGGGGGGAAAAAAAACTGTGTCAGTGACCCCGACTGAATCCCCACTAGGGCACCTAACATGCAAAGGAAATGAGTATTTTGTGGACTGGTTTGTCCCCTCTCACACTGAGCCCTTCTTTCTCAAAAGCACCTTGGTAACCCTTGATCTCTCATGTATGGAAGTCAGGGTGCTGGGGCCTGCAGAAGTTGACTAGGCAGACAATAGCAAGCGGATGCTTTCTGGAGAAGTCACACCCAGGCAACTCTCATTTCACACACCGTGTTTGAGTGACCCTTGGAAAAAAAAAAAAGATGCAAGACTTTTAAGCAAAGATTCTTTTTTGTTCACTTGAAGAAATTCAGGGGGAGGTAAAACATCAATGCACCTTTTCCCATGTAGCGACCATATTTCCTAAAGTGATGTTTTCTGCCCAGCGAGATTGAATTTTATACTGCGTTCAAATTTCACAAAGCTGTTTTGGCACAGCATGAGTAGCACCACTTTCACTCTGCACTAGTTGATTCACGGATGTGTCATAAAAAAAGATGGACAAAAATGCATAAACAAAAATAAGAGAAGCAGTTTCTGTACGGGAAATGTTTATTAATAAAAAGTTAACATTATTTAATATGATGGTCATATTTAGCTTTGGCTGGTTGAAAAAAATGTAACATCTTTCAGTTGCACCTTAAGTTTAACGATGTCTTTTGCAGACTGCATCTGGTGTAACACTGACAAGAGCTTTGGTTAAATTGTTTTCTTTTACTGCTGCTACAACATATTGCAATAAGTGCTTTATAACTGTAAAAACACAAATTTTCAAAATAATTTTCTAACATGATATATATGTAATCTTTTTGGCAAGTGGAAGCAAATCTCCTGCATGGAACAAAACGTGATGTTTTCTTTGGAAACGTGTGCAGTCATCAGTTTCTAAATGTACATTAACACTTAAAAGTGGCAACTACAAAAATTATTATTATAGTGCTTAAATTTTGCATAAGAGAATATATTGTTCAAGCAATAGATAAACAAAATCCTTAAAAAAATTACTTCCAATTCATCTTCACATTAACTGTTTTATCTGACCAAAATTCCAAATATTTTTAAAATGCGTCAGTATATGAATATAACAAAAAACGAACAAGGCATAAATAAAAATGACATTTTATCGATATTCAAAATTTCTTCACAAATTTCTTCTCATTTGACTGAAGTTTAATTCAGCACTGATCAGCTATTTGTTCCCAGTGAGAAATCCTGAGACGTGGAAAACATTTTCCAAACCTCTCATTTTAATTCTATTATGTATAGAAGTTAGACCAACTCCAAGTATTGTAACACCTGGGGTTGCAGCTGGTTTACACTGGAACATTTTTCTGGCACAATAGCTACATATCCTGCACAATAGCTTTATTAATAAAAGTTTTCTCATTTATCAGATTTAGTTATTTTAAGTGATAAACTCACATTGCAAATTTTTGTGAATTTGTCACTTTGCAACTTCAAATAGGTAAAATTCAACCTAAGTATATGTGACAAAAAATAACCTCCATAATCAACAGATTCACGTTTCCTCACGTGAATGCGTAATTTAAGCCGTAGGTAATGCACTGAAGTAAACAATGTGAACAAAATTTGTGCTGAGTTTGTCTGAGGCGGGTCTGTAACAATATCACAGAGCCAAGATTAAAACATCAGCACTCTGGTGGAACAGAAATGCACACAAAGGTATCAAAGGTATCAATTTGTAATGTGTGCTTCATTATAATTTCAGAATTCATGATTTAATGGAGTCTAAGAACAAAAGAAAACTGATCCACCGAACAGAAGAAGTCAACTTGGTTGTGTTTCTCCTACATTCTTCCTCTACATACTAAATAAAGATGTACAATGTACAGTCATGCCAGTTTTGGCCTTTTTTTCTTTCTTTTTTTACAGAGTTTGTGTTGCTTGCTGACACACAGCCAGACAGGGTCAAGGATACATCTGACTCACCTCAGGCCCCCTGCTTTCCCCGGGGACTGGCCTGTCACTCACTTTGTGGTTACGGATCATAGCTGACAGAGGCACAAAGTGAGAGCTCGATGCTGCATCAACAGCAGCAACATCATCACCAAAACCCATCCTTAGCATGACATCTTCCTCCTAGTCCACCAGCTAGCTCCCTGCACTGTGGAAAGGAAATAAACACATTCACACCAAGAGCATCATAATAAAGTGTCATTCAGCGAAAACAGGAAGCGCTAAAAATAAAAAAAAATTGGACATTTACCTTTAAATTCTCCACAATGCAGTTTAGATGTAGAGTGCCTTGCAATAGAGTTGTTAAGAAGAAACTGCCAGTCCTGGAAAGGTTTAAAATGATTTGGTATAATACTTCATTTCAGCCAGTTTATTGAGATTGGTTATATTCATTTATGCTCTGTGAACCATTTTAAAAGGGTCTCAAGCTCAGTGAAACAGCACTGGGTTGGTGTAGCGTATAGACTTTAATTGGTATTAAGTTAGATGACATAATAAGCAAATGCACAGAGCTGTTTAAAAGCAAAGGGTTTCAATAATCACTGACCGCACTACTTTGTTCTGTCAACATTAAAAATGAATATGGTCACTGAACTACTGTACTGTATGACTTCAGAATACAAATGATGCGGTGGCCAATGCAGACAGTCCAAAGACAGACATATTATATGTAAAATATGAATAATTTAGAATTGGGGTTTTTTTGTTTGGTTTTCCACATCTCAGATGGTACAGGGCAGAAAAGCTCATGTTAATCACAAGGAGCTCATAAGCAATTGTGTCAAATCTGCAACCACTAATATGAAGAATGGCAGCCCTCCAAAGACCTACATGAAGAGCATAAAAAAAAATTTAACATGTTCTATTAACAGTTTAGTAAGCGTAACACCTAATACCAAAATGCATATTTTTTAAAATAGATATGCTATTTGTGACCGCATTTGCACCGTGAAAGCAGTGAAGCCATGGTTTCACTAAACATAATAGGCCACATTTCTAGTTTTAAGATCTGTTTATAAAGAAGAACATACAATTCCTTTGAGTACTTTATCTCCACAAATCATGGATAAAAACAGAGTACTATAGTAAAATACTGATGGTGGATGAATCCGTGACAAAATTTGCTAACTATTCAGTGATTTCAGCAGTATGTTCCCGTCTAGACATCTTTAGAGTCACATTGCACTCAGATGACTCAAAACACCAAAAAATAATGATCTCGCTTTGAGCTGGCATACAAGGCGAGCTACAGCTCAGTCGACTGTGCCTTAGCTCACAGTAGTGGGCGTTTCCCTCTTCTCCCTCTCACTCATTTTGCTGCATGCTGCCATTTTAACTCTTCCTGAGTGGCAGGCGAGAGGGCGGGGTTGGAAGTGGCGGCCATGATGGTGGAATCACTACACCCACTCCTGAGAAACAGCCTCAGCATCAAAGCCAGTTCACACATTAGGCTATGTTGTGGTTCAGGCCAAAACCAGGGACTGTAGGAATAGGATAAGGGCGACATGTGGTAAATAATACAAGGAATGTCTCACTGTGTCTGTGGCGAAATGTTTCCATTAAGGAATAATGGTGCTAATTATGCTTTTCTATGATAATAGTAACAAAATATTAATCTAAATATTTGTGCGGACTTGTATACAAATTCCAGAGTAGATCTGATTTCCATTTTTCAAATTCAAACTCCTCACTACTTAATTTCTGTACTCATCTGCTTTGGTTCTTGACTCAGATTATGTTTTTTCAAGAAATCATCTATGCATAAGCTCTAAATAAGTAGAGATCAAGAGATAAACATTATGCTGCATATTAATTTAATCAACTGAAATACAAAATCAAAAATGTCATAAAGGTAAAACAAAATAAGAGAGCACAGCAATGTCTAACCACACTGAAAGGCTCAACAAGAACACACTAAAGTCGATCAGACAGACATGTATTACTCAGCGTTTGCTATAAGTAAGCGAGCAAATTAATGTATTTATAGAGAAATTTTAAAAACAAAGTGCTTTACAATAAAATAAAATAAAGGAGTTGCTAAAGATTAATGCTACACACAAAAATAGTTCATGTTCGGAGTGAGTTTGTAAGTATGAGTTTAAGTAATATTGAAGGAATATTTGTCTTGGTTTTACCTCCAAATTTCTGGTTGAATATCACATTTGAAAACTAAACAGATACGATTTCAAAATTACTTACTGTGTATGAGAAAGAAAACGTCCAAATATGTATCCAATTAAGAACACAATCACAATAGTGAGCTTACACTTTATAACCTAACTGAAATTATCATATAAGTGCAAAAAAAAGCCAGTTTTGCCAATAAATTCATGCCTGTGGTCTCTGAAAGCAGATTGCGTATTATGTAGGTCACATCCATACCCCGCCTCATTTCCCCACCTCCAACCCTGAAATTAAAAAAAAAAAAAAGTCTTCCTTGGATGACCAAAGTAGCTCCTAACCAACTACATTTGAGGTCAAAGTTCATTGTGTCCCCCTTGGCAACACCAGGGCAACAAACAACAACTGCGTCTAGACAGGTCATGGTACACCCCCGCACCATGCCCAACCCAAACCACCACCCCTGGCTTCTTCCGGAAGGAGGTGTCAACAGTAGCCAAGTACAGGGTAAACAGGGCAAGGAAGTTGGAGGGGGGTGCCCTTTGGCCCTCATGAGGTCGGATCAGCACCTCCACCCTCCACTGATCAAAGATCAGCATCCTCCATGCCAGGCCCTTGGTCAAAGGGGGCAGGGTCGAGAGATGAACTCTACATTTCTGTAAGCTAGAGGTGTCCAGACCCAATTGTCTTCTTTCACGGCCCAAAATGGACCCTTCCGGTGCTGCTGATTACATTAGGGAGGACAACCTCTTTTCAAAAGGAGCACCCAGACAAAAGAGGCGCTTCCGTGCCCCTCGCCATCTGGTCCCAAAATAACAGAAAAAGTCCTAGGGAAAAAAAGCCCAGCCAGCACACAGCTTTAAATAAAAGGAAAGCTGTTTGAATAGATGGGATGGCTGGACAGATAAGCAAACATACAGTAAAGCTTCACATTTACGCAGAGATTGGAACCCAATCTACATCAGCAAATAAAGCAGTGTACATGGGCTCCGATGAGTGGCCCTGCAAATGGTGTTCTGCGTGTGCACCAGCTAGAGAAATGTGCCACACACATATCATCATCATTATTGCAAAACATCACTGCCCAAAGGCTCTTCATCAGGTTAAACTAAAATGTGATGGAAATTAGATTGAAAACATTAAAATATATGACGGTTCTGAGTTTTTAATACAATATAGTCAATAGAAATTAAGATAAATAATTCAGGGCATAGCACATTGGGCACCACTGCACTAAAAAAAAGCCAATGTATTGGGCATCTAAAAGGATTTTCAGCACATTAGGTTGATTGCTAATTGATTTGCAACCTCAGATGTTTTGTACTGTGTGTCTGTCATACCCCTGGTAGTTAGTTTTCAATAGTTAGTCATCTTTAACAGATCTGTTTCTGTTTTGCATGTCATGACTTTTGAATATCCATGATTTTTTTAAAACACTGGTGCAGCTGTGGCCTATTTGTAGCTCAAGTTGCCTTGCAAATTCCTTTAAGTCCAAGTGCTAAGCAGAGAAATGCTACTGGCATTTAGTTCAACCCTTGAAACACTGTTATAGTGTCATTTACTTCAGAATCTGAATTTTTCCTGTAAGTGCAGAGTAAAGAGCACAGTAGCGTACACATAGCATGAAAACCTTATATGTAGAGAATGGAAGGAAAAGTCTCTAAAAAATTCTCTAATTAAAACCCTAAAAATTGGGACTCTGAAAAAAACAACTGTTTGAGTACTTCTCATTGTCTTATTTTGAAGATCATGTCCTGTTTAAATCAAAAACACTTTTGCCCAGTGTTTTATAATGTGGTCTGTTTATATGTTAAACATGCAGGCACTTCAGGTAAGAAACGTGGTATTCTGTTGTCACACATTGTATAAAATGGGACTTTTGGAGCTCTGTTTTGCTAATGCTAATTATGTGCTCTGCTATGCATGGCCCGTTTTTCTCTCAGTTTAAGTCCACAAGGAAATTTGGGGAATAAACAACCTCATTAGTAGCAAAGGTGATGCTGCCCTTGATCTTGAGTGGTTCTGTCAGGAGAAAGGACAATGTGCAGCATTGAGAAGTAAAGTTAGATTGAGCAGTCTCCCCACATGGGACTAACGGCTATGTTACGAAAACTGATTCCATAAAAATAACGCGAGTGCCGTGTGGAAAAAGCACAGCATAAACTGAAACATTACATTACATAACATATTTAGGCCCAAAGTTGCTGAAAGGCTCTTAAAACAATAAATACCTATCAATCAACACTTTGATCATCTATCACTGTTGTCTCTTTAAACTGTGTACACAGGATAAACCAAACTGCAGCTTTGAATTTTGTTTTAATTGAATGCATATATTCAAGGTTTAAGTCACCCAAACTTCAAATGTGAGTAAAAGGGATTTAGGAAATATGAATTAATGCTAGTGCCAGAACAAAATGATGATTTAATATCCAATGCACCTAAAGACAAGTTTTTCTTTAAAAAAAGTTTCTTTTTCATTTTCTTTGAACAAGACATTCTGCAAAGCCTAATTCAGTTACCTTTTAATATATATATATATATATATATATATATATATATATATATATATATATATATATATATATATATATATATATGTATATATATATATATATATATATATACATATATATATATTTTATTTTTTAAATGCCTTAGAGTAAAATATATATCAGGTCTTACGCAGTGCAAGTTTTATACATAGTTTGAGGGTAAACAGCAATTCATGAATCTTTTACCATCTGACTTTTATTTTCCAGTGGTCCTACCTTTTCCATCTTTTCTTCATTTGTTTTCTGCTTCATTCTTCTTTTTCCCTCTTACAAACTCAACATCACACTCCAGTTTTATGTTTTAAACATTACACAAATAAGTAAAATGTGAAATGTGTAAACACAACCAAACACTTAAAAATTCTGGTTACACACTAAATGATCCACATCTAAGCTGTCGAATATGGTCAGGGGCTATAAATATATAAACTAATTCATAAAAATGAACTGGATGCAAATGGAAGTCTGCTGGTAGGAATTCTGACAGCTAAATCCAGAGAGGAGTGGAAATTACCGTCGACTTCAATGTCTTAAAAGACCAACTGCACACATGACAACGAGCTCCTCTTATCCCTGCTGTGATGCAGCAACATCCTGCAAGATGATATTTTCATCTGTGTCATTTCTAGAAAACTGTTCATTTTGAAACAATATGAAGAGAATAAACCAGGGCGGTGAGGCGCTGTGATGTGTAAAGCTCAGGAATAAAAATAAAGATATCAAAATAAGAGTTTGGGTTTTTTTTAATAAATGCTCCAAACTTCCAAACTTCAGACATGTCACTCTGATACATGCAGGTATAACTGCTCTAAAATGCTAAAGATAGGCTGCATTGATGTGCATTCAAACCAGAATTTGACATATATATAATTTATATGTCTCAGACAGTCAATTGCCAATGTTGTAAAAGTGTAATGATGTTGCTTTCATCAGGCTGAGTGTCAAACCCCTGTATAACACACAAACACAAATGCACATATTTACGTTTGTTCTTTGTTTTCTCAAGAAGTACTTTTTGCCTTTGCAATTATTGATAAAGACAGTCATAGAAAAAAATACAAATAACAGGACAGCTATAGTAAAAATGTGGAGTCAGTTGTTTTAGGTTAGCATGCTCCAGGATGACAAATATTGGTATACTGTAAATACCTCTCAATCAAGAATGCATTAAAAATGACATTAAATGTGCAGCAGTCACAATATGGTAATATGGTTGTTGGCCAATTACTATCCACACAGCGTGACAATTACACAAAATTATTAAATACATTTGCATTTCCTGTACCAGTGCAACACTCCTGTAAATGTTTGAGCTGGTTATAAACTCAGGTGACTCTGCTGTTCTTACATACATGAACTACTTTGCAATTTTTTTTTCCAACCAGGATAATAAAAAAAAAAATAAGAAGAGAGAACCACAGCTACAGCCAGAACCAAGCAAACTCCTCACGCAGCAAAGCATGCACCTGCTGAAAATGTCTACAACCTACAATGTCTAAAATCTAAGAAAAAAAATTTCATGCAAATGCAGAGCAAATGCAAAGAGCAAACCAGGCCAAAATACCTGACAAGTCCAGTTACTGTTCCACTATAAACATATGAAACAATGAGCACTGCCATTCTAAACTTCACATTACACTGAAGACAGCAACACTGAGGAGAGAATACTTCCTGCTGCTGTCACTGAATCTTTCTTTGACCAAGCTGTCAATCCACCACATCATCTACAAAATGATTTACTTATGGGTAAAGTAAATCTAAATAACAGCAACACTGTAAAGTCCAACCCACCACTGACTTATTGCATGGGTGTCTGCTGGGGGTTGCACATAACTGGCAGACACTAGCTCAGTGGGATAAGAGAAGTGAGTGTAACATATAGAGGGCAGGTGGTGCCAGTCATGTGGAGTACATGTGCATCGTCCCAATCTGTAGTGCCTTAGCTCCATAATGAGTTTTTTTTCTTTAGCAATCTCTAAAATTATGTCATCAGACCTTACAGTATACTCATTATTGACTGCAACAAACAAGCTGGAAATAACACTCAATCCTATGGAGACATGAGACATGCATTCCAGGGAGGGACTTGAGTCGCCGTGTGAAACCAACAAGAACCAACATGACACCTGGCATTTTACAGCTAAAGTGGGTTGATGCACACTGCTGAGCACAGTAGTGAAATGGCGAGACATTCTTCTTAATTGAGCAGGTTTGAGTATACCGTTTAAAAAAAAAAAATCTCACATATGGTTGTCCACAGAAGGCTTTAAAACCTGAAGCCTTTTTTGGATTTGCAGATACATAAAGTTTAAAGAAGGAACTAAATCTTGATATTAGTGTTTACATGCAGTCACTCATATTAGAAATTATGAAAGAAAGAAAGAATAAATGTTTTTGGTTTGTTTTTGTGGATTTTTTTTTTTTTAATTATCAACCTCCTTTAATAGTATGAAATGTATTGACAAAGAATTTAATTTAAGAAAAATTTATGCACTTAGTCTGCAGTGGGGAAAAAGGGTCCTACAATTTTTTTCACATCAGATACCATAAATTATAAAGTACAAGTCACAATGCAGTTTTGCTTTTAAAGGCAACAACTGTAATGTTGGAGGTGTGGGAAAACAATCACAAGAATATGTTTAGAAATATAAAACATGTACAGACACTCCATGCAATCTGCAAGGTGCGTAAAAAAAGTACACGGCAAGCAAGACTTAATGTTTAAATCGGACGTTGTGTGATTGAACAAAGCTTCAAAGTATTTTCAATAAAATTCTCATAAGCTAAACAATAACATAACTAAAGCTTTTGCAGAAATCTCATCAAATGTTGCTCAAAATCTCGCTGCTCTTTACTCCATAGTTTTAACAACAAATACACATCAAATTCCCCCTTAATGCCTGTTGTCAATCAAAGTGTATGTAAAACAACAGATTTTTGTGCAGCTAGTTTGTATATATACAAGGGAATACAAATGATACACTTCTCGAAAATATGTAATATAATAAACAATTACTCAAATGTACAAACAGATGGTTTTCTCGTTTACAAACACGGACCATGATTTCTAGTTTCTATTGTGAATAAAGATAAACTATAACAAGCAATGCAAAAGATTATATTTGAAGTTAAGTGTTTTTAAAGTTGGCATAGGACAAATGGAATTTTAAAAACTCATTTTACTAGTATGGTATTATATAAGATTAAAGTCAGAGAAACAAACCCTGGGGAGCAGATAGCACCTGTGCTTCTGAAGTCTTGCAGTGTCTGTGCTTTCATAAAAGTGACATGTACCCTGACTTAAAGACTGCTCAAACATTTTAAAGAGGGTAATTAGTAAATAATTAAAGGAAGCAATCACCTAGTGATGGAGATAAAAGGACTCAAAGGAAAACAAACTAAAAATGGGCTGGTACCATTCACATCACAGTCGGATTCCAGAGGTTATATGCTAAGTCCTGTTAAGAGCCTCAAAGGGCAAACACAGAACACTGAGGACTTCTGCATGAGTGTTCATAAAACCCAGCCTGACTTTAAGCACACAAACATGAAAAATATCAATTTCACATTTGGTTTAACGCTTTCACACTTTGTGTCACTGACACCCAGAGAGAAGGGCTGTGGAAGACAAAACACAGCTCCTGGATAAGGATCATGTTAATGCCTATCAATTAGGATCAAAAAGGGATTAACCGGCATGGTTGCAGCAGTGGGATGGGAGCCCATGCAATGTCACTGAATACCGGGGGTCAAACCCCCAACTTCATTAGGCCTGACCTTTCCACACCATTGTGTGACAGAGAGATCCTACAGTCTGTGGGTGCAGTCTTACCCGTCTTTTAAGGTTTGGGAGTCAGATATGAGACATGCAGAAAAGCTGTTGAAGATAAGTGAAATATGAAATATTCACTTTCAAAGTCCAGGGAGACTTATTAGGTTACTGCAACTTAGTGCAGGTGGGTATTTACTCATCAACCCCCACACTCTGCAAAGGAAATCAGTTTTTCACCTTAGAGAGAAGTGAGATTTACTAATTAGTCATGGTGCAGCCTTCCCTCAGTATGATGTACCGCAGGGTTGATGAGCTCCAACTCTGGCTTGCTGTCTTAATTCACAAAAGGTCAAATGGCAGAATGAAAGCAGGTATTCCAGGTGTGTTAAAATAAGCCCCAATTAGGGAAAAATGCAAGTACACCCTCAAGTCTTAGATATCCAGCTTTGGGAGAAAGTTTTACCAAAGCCACTGCACTAGTGAAATTTTAATGCTTTGTATGTTAACAACACAGTATGTGTTATAGATACAAGAAATAACACACACACAAATCTGTTTTAAATACTATTTACACCAAACTACTGACTACCTAAATTCTGTTTAGCAGTCCACAAGTGTATTTTCTGCTTAGCATGTTGTAACAATATTAAGTATTATTTTGCAGTATTATTCTTACACCTACGTCTAAGCCATTTGTCAGCTTAGATATCAGAGTTTGAGTTTCCTGTTTTATTTTAGTGAATTATAACGTTAATGTAACAAGTTACACATTTTCCCAAGTATCTTTCTGGTTAAAATAATCAAAATATATTATAGATGAAGATGTTTATTATAGTACACAGAGGCAAGGATGGCTCTCAGACTGCTTTATTATAGTCTTACCAGATGTTTGTACTCACTCTGCTGATAACAGCTTTGTTGATCAACTACTATCGATTTTAGAGGATATATTTATTAAAATATGCACAAAACAAACAAATATGTACCAATTCTTCACAATCAGAATGTCTTTTCCTAAACACAAACATTAGCCCTTTAAATAAGATACTAGTCAAGCTCTATAGTGACTACTGCATAGGGTTACACAGACATTATGTACTTTAAGTTCAAATCTTCATTAAAAAGCTGAACACTGTGCAGGATCTATAAATCTGTGCCATGCTATTACAAAGCATTGTGCAGTATGTTTAAATACTATTGTATAAGGGTATCTGTGTTTTGTCAGAAAAATTAGACAATATAACTAGGGTCATTTTCAAAGCCTCAGTCCAGTGATGCATTTGCTTTCTATGTGTTGAGATCTCAGTGAAAGAGTTAGGTGCATAAGCAGAAGTTCATCTCAACCCAAAAGTTTCTTCGCAGAAGGTAAGCACTTATTGAGGCTGCTGCTCTCTTTAAGCATGCATACAGCCTTTCAATTCAGTCAAACAGTGATCACCCAGCCCTATGGCCTTGTTTGTATCGTTTATGAGGGTGTTATAGATGAGCACACTCCATTTAAAAGTCAGTAGTGGATTTGCAGTCAAATGAAACCAGGAAGTACTGCTGAAGCTGTCAATGCCACGCAGCTGAGTGGGAACAGATGTGCTGCGTGTGCACATCTTAAGACTGGCTGGATCACTAGTTGTAACAAATGCAGGCAAACACACTCCAGTCAACGAAAACAGGTTATTTACTTACCTTCACAACGCCCAGAAACAACGGTGACATTTACATTATAGTCAATGTGGAATTTCAGGCAGGCTTCTTCTAATGAGGATCTAATATTCATGTGATACTAATGTTGTGTCTGCAGCTTACATTCACAGCCTCAGCCAGCGTGTGCTGACTGTGATTCTTTTAGTGATTAAAAGAGGTCTGCTGTCTCCAAGCAAGGATCCCACTGTTGACCCAAGATCAATTTTACACCTCAAAAATGTTATTTTAGCTCAAAACGACAGGAAAATTTACCTGATAAACAAATGTTATTTTTCAGTACACTATAGAAACATCTGAAGAGTAACTGATGAACATAAATAAGATATTAGATCAAAACAACAAAACAATTTAGGTTTATTAACAAAAAGTGTCTGCAGTCGAATGAATTACAAATTGCATGCATAAGATTAACTGAATCTGTTTTGTTGTTGTTTTTAGCCTACAGCTCTGGCATTAATCTATAGGTTTGGCAATTCTGACCTGCCTCCTGTCCTCATGACACTAAACACATGCATAAATCCAAAGGTGCCTTTCCTCTACTTTAATGGCAACAAAGCAGAGACCCAGCTTAATGTTACTGACAGCCACTGTTGTGTTACATGGCATCAGAATACAGTGTGGCTTTATATAAGTGAAGGAAAACAAGAATTCAAAGGGTGGGTAAAGGTCACTTAAACAGTTTTTGACAAACTAGCAATTCTACATCCCATTAATCAAAATATTTTTAAAAAAATGTTGCAATAGGTGGACTTTAAAGTGCAGTCATAGCCCATACAACTTTGTTAAAAAGATGCAGCACCTTAAAGAGCCTGAATGAAATCTAACACACACAAAACACAGCACTATAATCGCTCTAATATAATTTAATCTCAATAAGCATAATATACGTACAGTATTTTATTACATTCATTACGTTTTAAAGATTTATACAGTCTGCCTTATACAACAAAAATGAACTATGTTCAAACAAACGATTCAAAATCATTTCAAAATATACAAAAAAATGTAATCGCACAAATCAGAAATATATTTGCTATCAAACTGTTAACGCTGCTCAAATTTAATTGCATGCAAAAATAAACGTTTAAGATGCATAACACGCTGAAAATAAAACAGCATTTATTTATCGTGTAAATGTATTATTTTAATGGGAGTTTTTAATAATGCTGAAAGCCAATAATTTTTCTGCAATTTACAGAATAAATCAAATTAAAAATAAGACCAAACCAAACGAGACAAAACGTACAATTATTCCTTTAGAATTGTCTGTCAAAAATCATTAACACTGCATGACTTACTGATAATCATTTATGTCAGATGGACTTGTAGCCTTGATTATAATTGTAAAGAAATAAATAACGAAACGCGTGCATCACACATTCTATTTCAAAGCATATATTCCGTGCCCTACTGTTAATAATACGTTATTATAATATATTATGTCTGCCTTTAATATCCGTTGATGAGCATTTTTCATAAATCATCTTAAATGTCGCATCAAAAACATTTAAAAGTTTGTTTAAAAAATATGAAAATAAAAAAGAAAGCATTACGTTAATATAAAAAAAAAACACGCTGTACTAAACAAAAGTTAAAACTATAAATCACAAACTAAAATTTCCACTAAAGGCATGTTTCACATCCACCCATAAATCGCTTTCACCGCAAAGTTTTAGTCCACAAAAGTTGGGCCATTTTCTAACAGGATTTATGCCGAGAGTTCAGATTTCCTTTTCTACAAGCTGCATTACACTTCTTCTCTTTTGCCAGAGCCTACACCTAAAATGGACGCTGACGGCTTTGAGATATCGATAGCTAAGACTGGCTGAGGGTCACAGCTGTGCAGCTGTGCTGTTAGAGGAGGAAAAGGGAAATGGATCCATGTTTTGGCAGACTGCCAGGAGACATCTTAAATACAGAGAAGGCCTTGATTTAAAATATGTCACACCATTGTCGAAGGAAACTGCGTCATTACGTAGCAAAGGCTGGTGAGTTAAACATCCCACCATTTACAGCAGACAATGGCAGATGCTGCTGCTGTACAGGGGAATGCTTTGAAACATGCTCAGGTTTTAGTCTGTATGTGTACAGAAATAACCCAAGATAAGACAGTTGGTTTTTTTTCCAGACATCATCATGATGCTAGACCTCGTGACTGTGCTGTGGGTGGAGAAAATCATCCAATAGAAAAGCAGGATGAAGATTCAGAGCGCCTCTTGCATCAGCATTTTCCGGTCTAAGCCTCAAGTAAAACTTATAAGATCCATATCCATGATTATATTATGAAGAGATCAAAAAATTTGTGTTGGTAAAAAAAAAAAAATATATGATTGCTGCTGAAGACTGAATGACAGCAGTGAATCTGATTAGCCCATTCTCAGCATCATATCATGCAGAACTGGCATCGCAGGCAAGAGCTCAACCTCTGGAAATGCTGGTGTGCAGTGGACTGATATTTCCCTCAGGCAATCGCATTCACTCACTGCAGCTACCTTAAAGCATTCCTTGAATTGCTTTTCTCAACTTTAAACGTGCCCAAATGTGCTTTAATGAACAGGTCAACACAGATCTTACCATTTGGGCGGATACACTCCAGGGTCAAAGACATGAAGGCATGACAGGCTTCAAGAAGCCATGGATCTCCTGTGAAAATGAAAGGAAAAAACAAAAGCATTACAGGACAACTGTGTGTCTCAGTCAACATTCACATTATATTGTAGCAGACACAGAACAGAGAGTAGGAATTTGAAATGAAAAGGATTCAATTAAACACTTTGTTTTTTTTTTCTTTGTTTTAACACGACTGGCTCCAAACTGTTCCAATTAAGAAAATTAAAAAGTCACAGCACATGAATGCTACCTACGATGGCTAGGCTGCAAGTATCGGTGAAACTGTTTTGGCTCCACAAAATGCTTTATTCACGTTATGGTAGCTGACATAATTTCAGATATATAATTTAGGAATGATTTTATTTGAAATTAGGTTTCAATAAATCCTCATCTAATTATTACTATTACTATTAATATTATACGTAACACAACTCACTAAAACTGATTTCATGCATTACTAAAAATAAAAATTAAAAACACTTGAAAATGAATCACTAATTTTCGTGTATAGTTTTGTGTAGTATACACCCCAAAAACAGTCTGTGCTATTCTGCCAATTACATAAACTATGTATACAAAAGTTATCACAAGAGAAATTTAAGACCGCAAAAATCTGCTTTGCATGTATTTCTTACCTTTCTAATTGCATTTCCAATCACTTTTAGTCAAACACTGGATCAGGTTTGGGACAGGCCTGCAAAAATACTGCATGTTTTATATGTGGCCGTGTAGTCCAATGAAACATAATCAACAAGCTCACAAAAACCCTGAAGACTAAAGAAGCCGTCAGACATCAGAAGAGTCTGCACTAAGTAGGTGTTAATGAAGAGATCTGTCCAGGCTAGTCGCTGATATGGCAAACAGATAAACATCACAGACTTAAAGAGTGGAAATA
The DNA here is from genome assembly GCA_024447675.2 of Pterophyllum scalare. Lineage (NCBI taxonomy): Eukaryota > Metazoa > Chordata > Actinopteri > Cichliformes > Cichlidae > Pterophyllum > Pterophyllum scalare. Next base: position 87,005 of record JAMQGT020000525.1, on the reverse strand, counting down.
ACTTGTAATGTCAGAGTAAAGCTTGGAGCGTTTTTACAAGCCAAAGTTAATACTGCCTGCCTCCCTCACTGAAAAAGCACACTACAGCTGCTATGGGGTTTTTTCCAATAGCATAATGGCACCGTTACAAGTTAATATCCACTTTAAGTGACGTAATGTATCCTCCAGATACATCGCACAATATATTGTCCTCTGAAAATAATCAATTTTTCTTCTATTATCTTTCATACCACATTACAACAGTAACTGTAGTATCAACACACTGGCTATTATTATGGGACTGATTCAAGTCTAAAGTAACAACTTTTTTTAAAGTTATAAAATCTAAAACATAATCTTTTACAGATTGCATCACTATTCAAAGTTATGATTTCTCCTTGGTTATGTTACCGTTTAGTGACATTAGGTTATTAATCCAAAACCCACTGCATATTTATTCACACAAAAATCTAGACTAAAACATACACATCTCTAATTTCATTTTTACAACACTGAAACATGAATGCATTTTGTACTTAATATGTATGCTCAGACTGCAGCCTTCTGAAGATGCTGGGCCAAACGCTGAGAAATGCTGAGTAGTTACACGACAACTTTTGGAATACCCTGCAAGCCTTTGGCAGTGATGAATCAGACAAAATGGCTACCAAGCCTCTCTATAAAAGACAGACACGCAGCAGAAGAGAAAGAAGTGGGGAGGAAATCTGCCAAATAGTCAAGAACTGCACCAAACCATTGTAACTGTCTAGCAATTGGACTGCGTTGATCCAAGGATGGAAGCTAGTAACAATCACTTATCGACCAAAGAAATAACTGAGCCGGAAAACACAATAAATTTAGGTTTAAAAAAAAAAAATCAGTGAAAAGAGTTAACATTCACTACCCCTTCTGTGCTGGCATCATTTTAATAAAGTGTGCCATGTTTTTTTTCTCCTTTACATTAATTCATATACGTCATGGGTTGCAACAATACTTTAGCAGCCATCTTGCTCTAAAAGAGCAGACACTGGAAGGAGGGAGGAATTCTCCTCAAGTCATATGACCGCACTGTCTGCAGACAACTGCAGTGAAGGAGGAAAAGAGTCTAGACGAGTCTGTGGCAGCAGCACATCAGGTACACAGACAGAGTCGCACACAGCTTACTTTGATCATGTTGTTAAAGCCTTGTGAATATTCTTGTTTTCAGTAAAGCCTCGGCTTTCAGGGTAGGAAATTGCTTGAATAAGACACCTTGCACTGTTCAGACCAAATTCATTAATGCGTTACAAGTATTTCAGGCTGGACTACAAAAGATGTATGTAAACATATGTAGGGATTTCCATTTGGTGCAGTGTTGCAGCCAGATTTATTAAAATATTTGTGTTTTGTGTCCATTTTGATTATAGTGTAATATGCTACATGTATTTTTTTTTTATCCACATAGAAAATGCTTTATTTTACTTTGAAGCTGTGAAAGGGAGAAGTTTAAGAAGGATGCTGAAAATGTTTAGAATTCAAATGGCACAAAAAATATCAGAATTGTGTTTGGGGAGATATTTGGTTAATTAATAAACCCAACAACATCCTGCATAACCTTAGCCCACACTAAAAGACAACTCAGAAATCCCTATGTTAGCCTGCAATGTGCACAGCAACCAACCTTTCTGTGCTCTTGTAGGCTGCCTTCTGGATGGTGCACTCCTCTTGAACTCCAGGGCTGAAGGGTGATCCCCTGCAGAGCACAAGCAAAGACAGGAACAGAAAAAAGATTTCATATAGGGTTCATTTCGCATTACCCTATGGTCACATATGTGAGTTGCAAGATGTGGTTTGTATTAAAAATTGTTTGTTTGTTTTGGAGGGGTTTTTTTTGTCAGTGTAGCTTAAAGGGTTAAACAGAGAATAGAGGAGTCCACCGAAGGCAGAATTTCCCCTCAGGTGTCTGCTGACTAACAGGTAACCTAAGCGCGCGTGGGGTTAATCAACAACCTCACGTCAGCAAAGGTGCACCACCTGCGCGTCTTCCTTAAGTACTGAATGATGTGAAGCCCCCACAACAAAAGAAGCTACTGCTTAGAATTAATACAAGTAAATAAAATATCATACTGTGCGTTATTTATTTACAGTTACTACGGAAAACAAACTCTCTTAAATTATAAGGTATGCAATTTAACAGTTTTTTTTCTTTTTCTTATTGGTCAAAAACACATAGCTAACATTCAGAAATAATCAGCCTTCCCAGGTTAAAAAATAAAAAAATAATAAATAAACAGTGGTGTAATGCTGCAGTGCACTGGGCAACTCTCACTCTTGACGCTTGCCTTACCTACCTGTGCATAAAGAGCTGTCTCCTGATAGACTGCAGAAGAAAAAACTTTCACAACGTTTATCTAGGAAAAAAAAAATATTTTGCCTCAGCGTGGCGACTGGTGGACGAAGGCGCTCGAGGAGGAGAGCAAAGATCCCATTTTCCAACAGGCGGCTTCCTTGTAAATGAACACAGATATCTAAAACTCCATTTTCAATTTTATCTATTTCAGACAGACTCCAGACAGTCTCCAAACGGTTACGTGCCTGGTCCTCATGCGCGTGCACGCCGAATGGCGCGGGAAGCGGCGATAACAGATCGAGAGCGACAGCGCGAGCGACCAATGGCGAAGACGAGTCGAATCTAGTGTCCTATAGTAATGGCCGATAACCGTAAGCCCCGCCCCTCCTCCTCCTCCTCACCCGTCTGATGACAGCGCACTGAATAAAACAACAGTCTGAGTTAAGCAGTTCATTGCGCTGAGATGTGGGTCACTGACTGCAGCCTATTCACTCTGGGAAAAGAGTAGCGATGCATGGTGTTGTGTATTAAACAAAAATCATATAACGTAAAACAGGACATGCACTTAACTATACAGTGTTATGACAGTTCTATTCATTCATAGCCTTTTTAAAATATGTAACATATTCCTAAAGATGGATAGATAGATGTTTAAATATATATAAAGGCTAGACAGATATTCACACTGTGAGTAATTTTAGAGTTATGAAATTTAATGCATGCTGATGAAAATGTTTTGAACCTCTCACCCAGTGGAATATATTAATCTAATAGTTTCCATGTTGGCAAGGACTTTTCCCTCATTGAGAAAACTATACCAGTTCGAACTTCCAAATCAGCATCGGAAAATCTTGGCTGATTTTTTTTTTTTGAATCAAACTTTCTTTCATTCACAAAAATATTCTTACAGACCATGATACCCCACCCATCCCACAGCCTTAGCATCACTTTCTCCAGACAGCTGCTGATCCTTATGAACTGACATCTAAAACTTATTGTTTGATACAAAACAACTTCCAAGTTGCCATTTATATTCTGTCAAAGTCTACACAAGGCATACAGGCCAGTTTGTTGTAAAGAACCTCTGTCCTTTGGATGGAGAATAACAAGTCTTGTCTCCTTCGGCTTTGCACCCTGTAATTTGCATTGTTATGGAAAACCTCTGGATTTGGACAGAGCACAGAATCATTGAGGTCAGCATAATAGAGTGTGACAGGTCCCCTTTTCAAATCTATTTGGAAGTAAAATCAAAATTCCTGGGAAAGCAGATCCATGGAGCATAGAAATATCTTATACAGCTTTGGAAACAGATGTTCTGAGTGAACATGTAATGAGATGTGGAATATATATTGATATAGATTGCACCTGCAGAGGTTGTGAGGCTGAAACAGCAGGCCTTTATAATGCTAGAAAGCATGTTACAGGGTACAAAAGCACCTCCAATGGGTCTTGCTGTGTACAGCTTTTGTTTCAACTTGTAAAATATTATAAATATTGGCTTGCAAAATTTCAGCACAGTGCAGGGTGTGTCTGCAAGTTGGCAATGCTGTGGATAAACAGCTTTTCATATTACTTCAAAAGAAAAAAGGAAACTCCACATTTTGTCTATCAGTAGTTGCAGTCTATTAGAATTCACAGACTGTATTGCACTAGCAAAGTCCCTTTACACTTTCTCAAATTAAAAATCTCATGGCTGATCCCCTCCATCGCCCTGGCTCTCAGATATTGACCTTGTGGTGCTACAAAATAGCTTCTTCCTCACTGCGGGACCCCATAATGAGCCAATACAATGAGGCTTCAGTTCACTGCTCACCTCTCTTTGGTGTCTCTCTGGGTCTTTGTTGACGTTTGTCAGCCCAAGAGGAATTTGGGGGTTAGAATTCTGCTGTAGTCTAACAGCCAGACTCAGATGAAACTTTGACTCACAGACTTAAACACAAAAGAGTAAAAAAATTGCTCAGAGATAAGCAGGCTTTGACCTTACAGGGAAGAAAAATCAAAGGAGTGAAATGAATAAAGATAAGGCCAGATTTTGAATTTCAGCCAAAGTGACCATTTGATAAGGACAAGCATTTATATGCCAGCTGTACTCTCTTAAACTACAAATGAAAACCAAGCATTTCGTGTTTTTTTTTTTAAACTTCAACAGCTTTTCAGGAAATCGAGTTGATGAGTCATGACACCTGTCTGCAGTGGTAAATAAAGGCAGGACTCATGTCTGTGAGAGAAGTTCTGCACATTCAGATGCCACCTCCAGATATCACAACATAAAATTTGACTGTAAAGCTAATCAGAGACCCCCAGTGGATAAATTCAAGAAACAATAACCATCTGTGAACCCTAACTGACTTTGGCACCACAGTCTTTAATTACAGCAGGGTTGTAATTAGAAGAGGTGGATGGTGGATGGTGGATGGTGGCATTCACGTCCACAGGGGAAATGTAGTATTTGGACCCCTCCACTATTTACAACACAGGAGAAACAGCATGCACTAGGACCATGTGGAAGAAGTGCATTCAAATTCCCCTTCCCCATCCTTTCTCATTCATATCAATTGAAACAGCCAAACAGCATCTTTGCAGAAATGCCCAAACCCTAAATGTAAAAAAAAAAAGAAAAGGGGGGGTAATGATGCCTTCAAATGCAATGTATTTACTTTGCTAATGTTAAAAATAATCACAATAAGAGCTGGAATATGAATATCAATATGTAAACAGTCAATTTAGCTGGTTATTAGCTATAGACAATGGCATTGTTGAATTGCTATTATTTCTTACGTTATCCCAAACAACCACAATCACTCCACCCTTGTTGAGCCTGTTCACTCAAGTCACACACAGCTCCCAGTTCATAGATATGAATTCAACATGTCATTTTTTAAAATTTCCAGCTTGCATTCCTCATGTTCAGCTAGCTAGCTGACCTCATGTAACAGTATTGATAGTCTTCCTGTAACAGGGCAGTTCATTTCAGGGCAGTTTTAGTCACTTTCAGTGGTTTTAATCTGCACTTGATTGTTCATGAGGCAAGTCAATATAGAGTCAAATGTCATTTTGCTACACTTTGCTGTAAAATGGTTTTTGTTACAACCCCTGAAGACATATTAAAAAATATGCCCCCCCCCCATGATGCTCTACATAGGATAACGATGTCACTACCAACATGAATGTGAAGAATGCACAAAGAATTTAGGTCATGATATTGCTTTAATAATATTTTAGTATATGCAAGGTCTTTTATTCATATGACCTACCTTCTCAGTTTCAGTCCCTTGTGATTCAGTGAAGCTTTTTCTATTCTTAAACACAGTACATTATATACACATTTTTAGAAATGATATTATTTATAACAATTTGAATGAAAAAATAAAATCTGAAAAATTTACATAAATTTATTATTATCACTGTATAGTCTGTAGCTTTAATGACAGAATGCACATTTGTTTAAAATATGACAACCCATGCTATCCCAACATGATCAGAGCTTCTTGACTTTCTCAGTCTTCAAGTGGCCCCATACACTAAATGCTCACTGGAGCAGGTGGTCAAACGGTTGTGGAGGAACATAAATAATATTCAGCCCTACCTGAAGGTTTTGCATAGATTTTTTTTGGTGCAAATCCTGCTTCTCCATAAAGATGCAAACCAGATGCTGTGGCATGTCTCTGAAGAACGAGGCACTGCTCTCTGGTTAAAGTGATTCAGTAATTCATTGCAGGTGTCCAAGGCCAGAGAAGAAGAAACACCCACAGACATGAACAATGTTTCAGGCTGCTTTCTATCTTTTGTTCATCTCCTCACACCCTTCTGATACTGATATTCTAATCTCTAACATAATTGATCAGTATATTAATACTGTAATTAATAATAATATAAATTTTTCAATTCATGCACTTTGAAATACTTTTTTAGCCCACTCATTCATCTGGCCTTGTTTGCCCTTTTTGTTTTAGAGACCACTACCGAGATAGCCACAACAAAAATAGCGACAGTAGCTTTTCTGACTGCAGTCTTTTATTCTTTATCAAATTCTGCATTGGAATAATTTTTTTCTTCTTTTTTTAATCTCAGCTTTGGTCAAGCTGATTTCACTTTGGATACGATAAATCCAGTTCTCACAAAGTGTTTCAGAGTGCTGTGCACTTAGTAACCTTCAGTCTGACCATGGTTTGACATGCAAAGATACTTAGTAATGAAGTAATGAATGTTAGGAGAAAAAAATGAGTGAGCCTTGTAGAGAAGTCCTTTGAAGAGGCTTTAGGAACTCAAAGAATAGTTTCCTGTCTATATTCTGTGATATAAATTTAGCTTCCTATCACACATTTTGAAAAGTTCCTACCTGCTGCACCATGCAACCATGCAAAGCTGTTTGCCTTTAAGACTTTCTACAGATAGTCACATAGTTAATGTTGTGGAGGTACTTTTGTTACCCACTGCACCAGGGTTAGTTTTAACTCAAATCATGATTTTTTCCCCTTTGTTGTTTAAACTCAAAAGCGCAACATCCAACTGGGCAGGAAGGATCTGAGTGTTATCAATAACTTTGCTGAACATAAGCACTCGAAAGATGAAGTTCTAAAGAGTGAGTAGTTTGTCTGTTTTGTTTTTTTTGTGTAAATGATTGAAATATTGTTACCAGTTATGTGTTGAAAATTTTTTTGTCATACTGTAATATGTGTGATATATTTTGAAGCTGATTCATTGGAAATGATTGTTAAATGAGGAATTCTATAAATGACTGTGCTTGTTTGATACTTGTGGTTAATGGGCTTCTCTCGTTTGTTCCATGCTTATAGTCATTCTTTTTTTCTTTTTTTAAATCTTACTTTAGCTAGCCGAGCTGAAGAAGATGGTGTGAGTTTATAGCATAAGCTTAAATAAATCTGTCTATTCCCTGACCCAGTCAGGTCAGGGTGGCTGTCCACAGTGCTGTTCAAAAGCTGGAACGATGCTATTGATATTATTGATTACTGAGAGAGAGGGAGGGAAGGAGAGACAGAGAGAGAGAGAGAGAGAGAGATGTAGTGTTTGCTCTGTGGCAGTAAGGGTCCAAAAAAATATCCGCCCCAGGACCATCACAGAGTTGTTACGCCTCTGTTTGAACTACACTATAACTGAAAACAAAGCCTAAAAATAAGTCAACACTGACTTTTTGCTTCACATGGGACACAAACTGCTGGTGTCTCCTAGGAGAAAGTCTTGTGCTCTACCCATTCATCCACCCTAACCTCCTCCCTATACCAACACTTTTCCCTTTTTATACCACCTTATCTGACTTCATGAAGCCTTCTGCCTTGAGGCTTTCTGGCAGAAACCCTAAGGGCAAACTTCACCCACTAGCAGAAAGCTGACCAATGGCAAGAAGTTTCTTTTTGTTCTCTGTTCTAGTTTTAGTGTATTTATGTGATGTTGAAACATATGGAATGCAATTATCAACCACAATATTTTGTATTATTAATGAGCTTCAAGTGCTCTGGGCCACTCTGTGATCTCAAATGTGCTTTTCTCTGTATTGGAAGAAAAAGAAACCAATCCCACACTGGGACAATAAATACAAGTTTTTGAATGCCTGAAGTTAATTACTATCAAAAGGTAGCAAGCGTTTTCTCTGTTTTTCATGATTGACACATTATTTCATGTGTGTGAAACAGCACATTCAGTTGAGCAGGGAACTGAATTAGTTTCCTTGTCCAATTTTTAGATTAAATTGGATTAAAAGGCTGCTATTTTTTGTTGTTTTTCATTGTTTGTTCTTGGTGTGGAAACTGTCTACTCTTCCTTTAGGGAGGAAAGTTTTCAGATTTGATTGAGACTTGACAAAAGGAAAAGGAAGTACCTAGCACCACAGTCCCTTTCAGGGAACCATCTCCAATAAAACTTTGATATTGTGGCAGACTACATGTGTGCTTTTTATAGCAAAAAGGAAGATAAAAGTTTGGGGTTTTAAAAGGTTTTTTGGGGGGGTTTTTTGGAATAAGAAAAATAAATGTGCTAAACTTGAATTAAAAAGGCTTTATTCATAACAGGATTACCATCAGTGTAAGTCTAAAAACCTCATCAGCCTTGCCAAAATAATGCATGATAAAAACCATTATGTTTCTATAACATTACCCTTCCATTAGTGTTAGTAGTTCCCCAATGCAGGTGGGAATCCGGACTTTTCATACCTTGAAAAAAATTACAAGGAGAGGTTTGAGGGTAAGATTAATCCATTAAAAGCATGTTCATTCTTAAATGATTATTTAGAAAAGAAATGAATACTATGCATATTTAAAGCTGTGGGGAGAAAGAAGCAGAAAGGATTTAAAGAAGAGTGAGTGCATAGGAACATAATGTGTTTCTCTCTGTGTGGATGATGCAAACAGCAGAAAATTGTGATAGATTAAAGGCAATGCATTTTCTGAGAGCAAATCTTAATATGAACCTATAATTACCTAATACAAGTACCTTTCATTTTATACTTTTCACCAATTTTTTATATAATACTGAATTTAGTAAATTTAGTGGTACTTTTACGGCACTCTTTTACACTACGATAAGAAAGTAAGTACTTTATTACTACAAGCTTCATTCACCCATTCACACACATTCATAAATGCGCTTTTTTCTATTCCTAAGCACTTTCAACCCAACACTCACACCTTCACACTCTGATGGATAACTCAGGGTTCAGTATCTTGCCCAAGGATACTTCAACATGCAGACTACAAGAGCTGGGACTCAAACCACCGACCTGATGGTAGACAACCCGCTCTACCTCCAGAGTCACATCACCCCAACATGAAAAAGAAAAGGCTAAAAAGGTAACTTTGAATTTAAAGGAAGTGCAGTTACATACCAAGATGTCACATATAACATTCTGATTAATTAATCGTGTTAATGATGTATGTTTTTTTATAAAACTAATACTGAATCAATTTCATACCTTATCCAGGTGTGCAGCAAATATTTCCCCCCTCAGAAACCATTGTAATGACCTGCATGTAGCCTAGTAGTAGAGGGCAGAAACATGCCTGATTCTTTAATAGCCTGCCAGTGTCTACCTGGCCGTAACAGAGAGGGCTCGCTTTCCTGCAGCAAACCGATCGAGGGAGCTGGAGTTTCCCCACCCACAATGCATCATCGCTGCAAACCCATCTCTAGCATGTCTGTACCCTGGTCGTGAATGGAAGTCATTGCTGCATAGAAGCTCTTGTAAATCTCATATTTTACACCGTGATAATGGTGAAGTACTGAAGGTTAAATGCACCCTGCATTATTGTAATCAGACTTTAAGCGGGACAGGCCTTGCACCATGTCATCCAACGATCAGGGTGAGTAATGTCAGTAGATTTTGTCGATAGTGCTAAGTTAGCCGTAGAGCTAAGTAAAGCTAACTTAGCTAGTTCCTACTACTAACACACGGCTGTTCTGAGGGTAGGCCGCGTGCTGGCTCGCAGCTAAACCAGCTTTGCAACGAAAAAAGAAAATAAGCAGACCAAAATACCTGACACAGAGTTGACTAAATAAGTTTAAGTGAGTAAGACACTAACTCTGCTAAATTTCCGCAAACCAAGTGAATAAATTGAGCGCAAAGTCGAGCGCTGACGCTAGCGTTTAATTTTTTGGCCTGCATTTGCTAACGTTATTAGCAAATGCGCTCGCTACCAAGCTGGTACGTAGTGGGGTTAAAAAAAAACAAAAAAACATTTTATTCCTGGATATCTAAGTTTAATATGAAACAAAGCAGGTGTCCTACAACGTTTTTCCTGAATTATTAAAGCTGATATAATGGTTCTGTAATGACTGCGTTTTTTGTTTTCGACGCAGCAGCGCTTGCATCGACAGCTAATTTTGATGGCTCAAGGCAAGTGTCATGAAACAAAACAAGAAGCTCTGTTATGCTTGATTAACTCTGTTAACGTACCTAACTACTCACAAGGTGCTGGTTATAATTTTCTGGCTTTATCGCCAGGATTGGCGCTAAACTCACAATTGCATATGTCTATAAGTGCACTATGACGCAGTTAACGGGTGCGTATATCCCCACAGTGGTTCCTAAATTGTGTTTGAATAGCATTGCTTTGTAGAGGCCATCTTAAGATGCCACTTACTATAAGAGCCTATACATTTGATCACAAGAGGTAAAGTTCATCCATCAGGCCCGTGAACACTTTACTAAAAGTTGCATCAGTTGGATGTGAATGTGACTGCAAGGCCAGACTGACCAATGGCTTTGTCTCCCAAGTTAAGACCCTCTCAGAGAAATCTAATGTGTTTGGTAGCACAAATAAACCCGTACAGTTAAATATTTTACACAACAGTTGCGATCATATTTTTCTGCACATCATTTCACTGAGTGGCCTGAGACTACATTTAGCACAGGAGGCCATACTGACTTGGATAGTGTAAGCAAAGAGCTACACATTGGATAACTGAATTGCAGCCAGCATTGAAAATATTACCAAGGAAATACTATAACCACATTTAAATTAGACTATGTCTTGCCAAACGTCTGATAATGCACCAGAAACACATTACACTGGGATAGAGTTGAACAGCAGTAAAGACCTGCTTTACTCATTTTACATGAGTTTTCTTAGCAAAATGCAGCTTTTGTATTTTTTTTCTTCTTCTTATGGGTGATTTTGTTTTTGTGGGCCAGCCATGGCTGTATTTTTGCCCGTATGTGATCTAGCAAGTAGTTATGCTTTTAAATCTTATTTTGATTGCCCTTTCTACCAGCAAGAACATACTGGAATGCTGTGGCTTTTCCCTTGCTCAAGTTCATATACTAAATTAAACAGTTCTTTCTCTGAACCTCATGAATGCAGAAACTTTTTTTTTTGGCATAACTTCAATGCCAAATATAAGAGTTTTTGAGTCATGCCTGTAGAGTCCATTAAACAACTGAATTATGTATAATCAATTGTGGCTTCTGATGGCTGTTAACCGTACAACAGTTCTGCTTTTGAAATTCATTGAATGCAGGGCTGCTTTTCCAAGATGTTCTTTAAATATGGTACCTTTATCAGTCTGTTGCATCAGAGTAGAAAGCACAGAGACAGAATAATTAGACCAGAGGAAAATTAATTATTAGACCAGATTCATGAGCCCATTTTAAAGCTGCTAATTTGCCCTTTCAGTAGATGAACTTTTGCCGGAACAGGAAATGTGCAAATGTAAAAATTATAATTGATGATGGATGAATTAAATTTTGCTGCATTATTTTCAGGGTCTTGATGTAGTGCAGGCTAGCTCACAGTTATTCATCTCTTAGCGCACTTCCTGTGGAAACCTGAATGTCATCTCTTGTGTGTGTTTGTGTGACACCTGCTGCCTGCAACAGTTGTTAGGTACTTCCTAGGACAAGCTCCTCTCACTGGACCACAAGTTGCCATAGACTTTAGCACGGTAGTAGGTTCTGTGAATGGTGGAAATGGGGCAGTCTACCAGTGACAGTTCATTGTTAAACTTGTTTTTAATGGTTGGTTGTGTTGTTGTTGGCCGACATGCTTCCATTTGCTTTATCTTTATTAATTATTGGAATATTTTTGGAGGGAAAGACATGATGTGTTACTTCATTCAGTTTGAATACTCTGAAAGTGCAAAAGCACTCTCGCTACAGATACACTCTGCTTCCTACTGTCAGCAGTGACTCCACTATGCAGTGTCGTTTTAAACACTTCACTGATAAAACAGAAAATTATTCTGAATTACATCATGTAATTTACCAGATAAAAGTTCACGCTCAGCTGTCTGTCAGGGAGCATGCAGAGTCATGAGGATGGTCGGCTCAAGATGGGTAAAGACATGAAAAGTTCATGGATGCAGAAGAACGCCTGTGAGCTAAACTCAATATTTAAATCGCAATTAAATTACCTGAGCCTCTCCCGGTTTTGTTGGAGTCAATAGAGCAGAGCACATCTTTATATCCACCCATCCTAGAATTAAACTAGATTGTAATTTTCTTGGCTGAGACATTTTTTTGGTGTATAAGTTTGACCTGCTGATACGAATTTTTGCCAGTCCTGATTTTCTTTCTAAGAACTATAATTGACAGCATATACAAACAAAGATCTACTTTTTCTTCAATGCAAAATTATTAAAGTACTTGAAAATGATTAAACATTACCATTTCTCCCAAACTGCAATAAGTTCATCTTTCCCTTAAACAACAAAAACAAAAAAACCGCTCTTATAATATATTGTGCTGTTACTGGAAGGAGGTACAAATGATTAACTCAATATGAGTTGCTGTACACCCACCTTTACCTGACATATTTCATCTTCCCAAACAAAAGCAGGTGCAGCACAGTTATATAACAAAGCATATGCCAGTTACTTAGTGCATTTTCCAGTATGTTTGTAACTTTACTAGTTAACAGGACATTGACCCTTCACTCTTTTTAACTCATCTCCATAATTTTCTTTGTAACTGCTTTGGTCCTTTTCTCACACCAAGGCTGCTGGCTCGTGGCTGGATCTGTTTTCTGGATAGCTTTATCTTCAGTAGTTTTTCTTTTGTTAGCGTCTTTAAAATGTCCATGTTCAGCTGGGTGAGGGTGATTTAAGTGTCTGATTATGTTTATTGTTACGAAAGTTTTTTCTGCTGGTCCCCCATGGTTTACTTTGTTGAACCTTGTGTTTTCACTCACACTGAAGAGCTTTTATGCTAATGGTATGTTAGCATATGGCATATGACTATTTGCCTACACTGCTCTGTGTGTGTGTGTGTGTGTGTGTGTGTGTGTGTTGCGTTTGCATAAAACAGGCTGGCTGGTAATTGGACACGAGGGAGGCAAACCAGTCAGGGCCACAAATGCTGAAAATCGTCTGATTCTGGTCCCTGGCCAGTCACTGATTGCATTTCTAATTTAAACAATTCCAGTTTGTCAGTACTGTGAGCATTCCTCCCTGTTTTGCTCATATAATGTCTGACTTTTAGGGAATCAGGGGTTGCCTTTTCCCTCATTTGCTGTGTAGTGATGTTCTCGTGAGTAGAATTAGCCTGACAGATACAATGTAGTGGCGAGTTTGGAAAGCCTGCTAAAATTGGGTGCATGTAATGGCCTAAGGTGTGCTGTTGATCTACATCAATGATCAAGCAGAAGGAGGCAGAATGGCAGATGCAGAAAAAAAATGATTGCTCAGAGAATTAGAATTAAATTTTTTGACAACTTTTAAATGATACCCAGCAGCTATGGGTAGGGGTTCAGCAATGTAGTCAAAAAATTCAATGATGATATTTTGAGATAAAATCAAGATTCATGTTCTCAATCGCAGTTCTCACTCCAGACGTAGGTGAACCCACATAATCTAATCTCTGCATCCTTTTTTTGTCCTGATTTTATTCAAAAAGTTCTGATTGGATTGGTTAATATCTCAGCCGCTTTAACATTCTTTGAACATGTTGCTCCAGTGAATGTTACACAGTTGTATCAAGGCCTGGAAAGTTTGGACAGTACTGTGATCGATTTACTGGAGTTCAAATCTGCGCCAGCTCTAGCCATTTTTAAACAGAAGCTAAAACTGTGATATTGACCACTGCCTTTAACTAATCAGCTAACTGCACTCCTATTTATTCTTTTTAAAAATCTGTTCTTAATCCATATATTTTCTTTTAAATCTTTAAACCTGGTTTTGTCAGTATGATATCATATATGCCAAATTAAGATTGTCCATGATATAAGACTGACAGATTGTTGGGGAAAGAGCACGTGTAGCAGGGTGTGTGTGGTTCTGTAGTTTTGATCAGTATAAAGATCAGTTATTTGATTATTGAATTTTAGTGAGGAAAAGCTTTTTATTGTACTTTATCATGAAAATGTGAACCTTTCACAAAATAAAATTGCTCCCCATTCATCTAAATTCATTGCAGTTCTTAGAAGAAGAAAAAAAAAAAAACTACCAAAACTTTACACAAATTTAAATCATTAAGGCACTGCTTTCACCTTTAAAGTGGGCTACATTTCTGTTAATTAAAACATCTTTGCACACAAATCAGGTGTTTATTTACCTGGCAAAAGTGTGTCTCCCAGAAGCAAAATGTAGTCTTTCATTCTTTGTCCCTGGATGATGGAGCTGACTAAAACTTGTGGAAAAAGTAATCGTGCATGAGGATAACATATCTTTTGTCCATGTGTGCCATTTTCCTGAAGTCTTCATTATGCACAGTGTTTATTGGACACCTAACTTCAGCTTAATGTGATTGTGTTGGTGATTTCAGTGCGTCTTTGGGACGCGCTGCACAGGCTCACTTTCATGGATGTCTGAGTTGACTTTAGATGATTCATGTTAGCAAACATTGCATTGTTTTTCTTGGCCTAAGTTAGTTGTGTTGCTTTGCTGCACAGATGCAACTCTAGAGCACTCTTTGCATTTGATTTCTTCTTGGATAACATCACTTGCCCTAAAAAATATTTTCAAACAACAGCTTCAATCATCCACTTTGAGGGACAAGCTCTCCACCTCCTGCTGTGTCAGACATTTGAATTTTGTTGTATTTCTATCTTTTAATGTAATGATACTCATTCCGACTAGTCTAGGAAAATTCAAGCTTCGTGGTGCAGGGAGCAGGTGTGATTGGCACGTGCAGGCACGTGGTCAGGCACTGATTTAGAGTGTGCTTGAATTGCTTTTGCTTTGCGTTCCATTGGGGGAGCACGCGTTTTCAGTGTCGCTTGATCAATTTCATTTAATTGTGGGAAGCCAAAGGCTGATTGAGATTAAAATTCAATTAATTGTGCAGCCCTATTCTATAATGTTAGCAGGGCTTTACATATCAAAGGAATTTCCCAACTTTGGGATAAATAAAGTATAGCTTCTCAAAAGTATCAGCTTCCAGCCAAACATTTGAATACTAATTTAATTCCTGATAGCTACTTTAATATATTTTGATTTACTTCAAATCAGCTTAAACATGATGTTGGAGAAACATGCCTGCCTGTATTAGTCCAGCCAAGACATAAATAAATGAGTGGTCTGACGCAAAACTGAGATGTTGTATCAGTAGAAAACAGACACTAGACTTCAGTGTTTTCGACCAGTATTATCAAAGTAATGTGTGAACAAATGCATTAATTGCATTATTTTCCCTGCCAGGGAGCCTCCTCCTTCATGTATACCAGATGCATATTTACACTAAAACAAGCAGTGTTGTAAGGTCCATGATATATGAGGAAAATGTGGATTATGCTTCACCTTAACACTGTAATTATATATATATAGTTTTTTTTTTTTTTGTCATTAAGCAGTTATGTAAGCCAGTGCCAATTCCCTCAAATCATGTTGAAAATGAAAATATAATTCCTGAAACTTCCTGATCAAGTCTGTTTTTTGGTTATCTTTTCATGGAGTCATTTTACCCAGCTTAATGTGTAACAAAGTGATTGATTAAGGCTTGCTGATGCCAGACATGATTTGATCTTAACAGATCTGTGCAAATGATGAAATAGTGGCCGGGGCCAGTATCCTGCTTGCTGCATATTCCAAATCCTTGAGGAAGCCTTCTGCGAGAATATTGAGTTGCTCTTGTGAGAGTTAATCTGTAAGCACAACTGTCTTTCTTTCGCAGATTTTGACTTTGATGAATATGACAAACCCGGTGCTGAGCGGTCACGCAGGCGGAGAGGTGAAAATGATGAGCTTGAGAGGTAAGTCATTGTATTGTGTTTCCGTGTCTTTACAGTAATAGTTGTATGCTGTATTAAATGGTACAACCTGCTGTGTCATTGATTTTGGCCTATGTTTCAAAACTGTTACACCCCTTGTGTTGGTGAAAAGGCAACTGAAACTATTTATCTTTTATTGTAATCATATAGTTACTGTTAAAAGTTGAGACTTAATAAACATAAAGTCTCTAAACACAAGGTGAAAAAACTAGAGCTACAGTTATAATTACCAATTAAGCAGTTCTAAATATGTCTTTAAGAAGAGTTTAAAAGCTTTAACTTGATATTAGAATAGGGAGTTCACAGCATTGAGCATATAAGGCAGCACTGGTTAAGATATTACTCTCATGTCTAACTCTGCTTACCCGTTATTGTTTGTCTTTTCTCCATAAAAGTGATTTGGAAGAGGATTTGTTGGAAGAGGATTGGCTGTCTGTAAAAAAGGTAACAATGTCATGTTTTTTGGCTATGATTTATTGGTTGACACCAAAAAAGAAAAAAAACCCCACTTGGTTTGTTGTGATGGTTTCTCTGCTTACAAACCGGAAAACAACATCCGAAACATTAGGTGATGGTGTTTGTGGAACATTTAGAAAATGACGCGAGCAGTGGACTTGTAGCAGGTGGCTCCTCCACAGGGGGAATTGTTGATGTGAACCAGGAGGAAGTACAGTGGACAAAAAAGCACTGTGTTGACCTGTCCAGATTGCCTTCACCACATGGGAATAGAGCATCCTTTGGGGTTGGAGGTGGTCCCCTGCCCCCACACCTTAAACAGACACACCAACTTACGTACACAACTGAGGGAGAGTATTTTAATTTTTTAAATGGTAACGCCATAATGAGCCTGTATGTTTGTTTCAGAATCCATCAGAAGTGTCAGATGAAGAGCTGAATGATGATCTTCTCAGAAGTGATGATGAAGAAGTAGATCTGAGGTATTCTACTAACATCTCTGTTCTCATCTTTGCTTAAATTTCCATCATCCCACATTTCTGTTTTCTGGGATATTAAATGTTTGCACGCCTTCTTTTCAGTGGTCAGGATATTGGCCTCAGTGCCACATACAGCACATCCTATGACCAGCAGGACAACTCGCAGGAAGCAGACTACACAGATGACGTTGTGAACCTGGGTGAAGAAGGGGATGTGGAGGAGGTGGAGGAGTACCAGCAAGAGGAGGAAGAGACATATACAGAGGAATACAGCCAAGAAGATGGCACAGAGATGTGTGAAGAACAAATGGGTTATGCTGGTGAGATAGCAGAGACTGACGATGACTATCAGGATGGAGTGCTAAACATCCAAATCAATGAGCCCATTGATGGTGAATTTCAAGTGAGTTCTCACATTTCCTCACTTGTTAAAATCTATGCGTGTATACACACACACACACACACACACACACACACACTCCTCCCCTTTCTGCCCAGTTCTATTGTATCTAAGAGATAATGTCAGTTTTCTTTTCTTGGTAAAGGGACAGTCAGGATTGAAAATCTATTCAGGAGAAGGAGATGTTGTTTGCTGTTTTTTGGCAGGGGAGGATTAGATTCATTATCACTTCCTGCCAGTTAATTTCTCCATCTTGCTGACAAAGTTTTGTTGACAGCTTGTTTGGCGTGAGGTAATGCTCTGCTGTCGCCTCCAAATCCCTGTGCCATTGTGACCTTGGGCCTTGTATCTTTGGGGGAGTAAGAAGCTGCTTTGTGTCACAGAGATGTGCTGCCAATCGGCAGAGGTTAATGTGGGGGGCTTTTATCTCTGTCTTTAGACTGGATCTGATAAAGTCTCATGCAGGTGAAAAGATTATTGACCTTCCTGAGGACACTCCATACAGTTTTCTAATGATTGATGTGAGTTTCCCTTTTATTCGTTTTCCTTTCCTCTTAGCACAGGCTAAGAGGATCAAAGATAAGACCAGATCCATGCGCAAATGTCTGTTATGGTCCATTTACTATGGTGTGATTGTGTTTGTCACCTGACAGAGATATATTAGCCTACCTCCTTTCTTTAAACAAAGATAAGATGCTGACCTTCTTAGCACAAGTGCCTGCCTATTTTGGATTTTGGGAGATGTCTGCAGGTGTGGATGTGTATTTCAGTTATGTACAATGACTGTTTACAAGGTCACTAAACTGCATGGCCTTGACATTTTGCTCCATGTGGTATTCATTGAGCATTTTGTGGAACAGTTTAAAGGATTAAGCTGTTGTGCTCCCTTGGGGCTTACTGTCCATCCGCCTGGTTTGGTCGGAGTATCCCCCCCACCCTTATTTTATACGTGGTGGTGCTGCTGGCAGGTTAATGGAGCACAACACCTAACATCATTGTGAGACCTACAGTCTGACCTTATTCAGCAATTGGTATTTGTTAGAGGGTGTTGTGCAGCTTGAATGCTGGAATCAGAGGCAGCTCATATTCCACCTATATGGCACCCTTTGTGTGTTGATTTTTTTTTTTTTTTTTGGACTGAGTTGTGTATTTGGATTACAACTCAGTGTTTGCATCATGGGTTGAAGTAAAATCAGCGTGGACAGTAACGAAGTGATTTGTGAAGAGTCAGTCAATGATATTTTCACCATCATTGAAGCGGGGAGGACTGTTTTTATCTGCGCCTGCATTTCTGTATATCATGTCAAACATTTACATCTCATTGAATTTCAAATGCTGTCAGGAATAGTAATGAAGCCTTGCTCCCACTGTTATGATAATTTGGGTTTGGAAGGGGTGGGGTTGTCTGGTGCCTCCCCAAAAACCTCACCATAACATTTTATTGTGCATGCATGTATGATTTTGTTTTTTTGGTCCTTTTTTATTTTCATGAGAAAAGTTCAAATTTTCTTCATCTAAACTGCAGAGTATGTCATCATTGAGCCCTCTTGTATTTATTTCAGCTATTCAGCTCCTCTTTATTTTTTTGCCTTTCACTGTAACAGCATTTTAAATAGCTGTTTTCATTTTCATCAGAAACGGGGAAAAAAAATGTTTATCCAGCCATGTCTGAAAAGCAGTTGCCAATTGCTTGCCCTAATCAAAGATCTGTTATTGATACATATTAACCGCTTCATTTTTTAAAGGATGAAGAATACGAAACCCCGTATGGTGATGGGCCTCTTGATGAAGATGGAGCCCAGCAGGAGGAGGGCCCGGGGGAGGACACAGAGGAGGTAGAGGGACATCAGCAGAATGAAGAAGACACCACTGAAGGGACTCAAGTCTATGACACGGAGGAGGTATTCTGAGACCATCCACTTTAGATTGTGCTTTTCAGTGTTGAAACAGGAACAGCAAGTGGTGCAACTACTTCACATGGTGGAGTTGAATAACTGCCATTTAGCTTGGGGTTTAGTGTCGTTAGCTGGGAGAATATAAAGTTTGATTGAAAGCGATGGGAGTATGTGTTTTAACCATTAGGCTACTGGCCCACAACTTTTGTATACAGCTATATTCAGTAAATATCAACTTGACTTTTAAGATTTTCATGCAATAAAAACCATGATGAAATTAAACACATCAAGCCAAGTTTTTGATCACTAAGCACAATTTTTAGACAGTAGATCCCTGAAAAAAATGGTGAAGTAAGTTAGGATAGTAGATAGTAGTTCTATTTTTAACATCAGAGCATCTCTCCAGGGGGAAGGTGAGGCTATGCAAGAAGAAGAAGAAACAAGGGAGGAATCGGACGAAGAAGATGAGGAAGATGAAAAGTCTGACCGCATAAGGTTCAAATCTGAAAGAAAGGAGGGTGTTGTTGTGCGGCTGGCGGATGCAGGCCGTAAAAGGAGGAACATTCCTGAAACACTAGGTACAAATGATTCCTGTTGGGAATAATGTCTTTTTCATCCACTGACAACCTGAATGAATCCTTAAAAATTTTCTGATATTGACTCTCTCATCTGTACTGTTATAGGTTTACTTTATATTGCTTAAACCTGTATTCATTTGCGTTTTTCAGGCAGTTAATGTTTCGGTGTACCTTTTTTCCTGTTCCACGTATAAACAGAACTGTCAGAGAAGGCCAAGCGAGATTTGATGGAATTTGAGGAACAAGAACGGCGGAAGAAAGAATATCGTCACGGAGGTGGAGGCGGAGGCGGAGGCAGAGGCAGAGGTGGGGGACGAGGAGGCAGAGGAAGAGGATGTTTCCCTGGGTTTGACGTTGGAGAATTTAGGGCAGGAAACAGAGGACGAATGAATGACCAGAGATTCCCCCCAATGGGAAACATGGGCATGCAGGTAAAGCACTGTCAGGTCATCCACGTGAATGATTTTAAAGGGTTAGTCTATTTGGCCGCATAGAGTATTACATCACCCAGTACTGTGTTACTTCTCTGTAAGGGAGCATAAGGGCTTCACTGAATAAGATGATTTGAAATGGCTCAACTTTTTACCTTCTTGTATTCGTCACAGTTACAAAGCAGCGTGTCTAAGTACTTGACATGTATTTATTTCGCTGTTACTCTCTTTCCTATCTAAAAGCAGCACAGCAATGGTTGATTACACATGGAAAAAAGTCAAAATACTCTGCTCTCCTGTAGTCAGTGATATATGGGATTATAGAAAATGATTTGGCAGTTGTTCATTTAGACAGTATTATAAAAAACATGTTTGCTCTTTACACAGGATTGAGCTCCAACCATTTAATCTTTTGATATACATTTATTATTAGGGAAATAGTCACATTGAACATGTAACCATAATATGCCTGCGTGGATGTGTGTGCATGTAACCAATAATTTTTCAGCACAACGTGGGCCATTTTATAAGCTGGTATATGATATAAATAGTTACAATGTAAATCAGTTTATCAAATGAAAATGTTATTCATTTTTTAAAAAATGTTTAATAACTATGCAGGTATGTTGGGCTTCTTTACATTTTTAGCTCAAGGCCTCAGGTAACAAACAAAAGTATCAGTTGGGTGTTTTCCTCATTGTTCACAGCTGGAGACTGTGATTAAAGTGATTCTTTTCGAGGTTCGATGACATCCAACTCCAGCACTGCATTATTTTAGGTTGTATTAATTAGTGTTAATAGGCTGTAAAATTCAAAACCAAACGTAAACACTGGAAATGAAAATTTAATGGCACAGGGATGGCATGCCAACACCACAAACATTGTGCTGGCTGCTTTTAATGAGTGTGTGCTTTTTACAAGGCACACTAGTTGTCAGGTTTAACCATTTGACTAATTTGGTCACTGGCATGTTTGTTTGCTCGGTAAACAGATTGACCAATTATCAAGGACCAATTCGAAACATCACTTAACTATATAATTATTTTTTTGATGCATTGATGGTAGGAATATTTCAATGGTAGCATGATTAGGTTTCGGTTTTTGTTTCTTAATTGCTGTAGCATATTTCAAAGATTTCATATTTTGATTGAATGAAGGTTGACTTCAGTTTTGTCAGTTTTACAAAATCTAATGCTGGACTGGACTCAGACTGCACAGTACCTTTAGCTGTTAACTGTGGTCTCGGTGCCAGATTAGGAAATCATAGCCATTTAAAAACTTGTGTTTTTGTAACTGATAAACATACTTGTTTTTACGTTACTGATCATGTTTGCTGGTTTTCATGATGTGTGATGTCCAGTAAGCATCATCATTCCTCTTTCCCTTCGCCTTGCGTAGTTTTGCACAGGTGGAATGCTCTGTGCTCACATTGGTCAACCTCACTGAAACGATGAAAGACTCAAAAATGTTCTGACATGGCAGGTTGTTTGTCATGAGTTGGTCCTAGATGCAGCATCGGTTGTCATCCATTATGATTGTTCCTGGATTAACAGGGCAGCCTACTACATCTGTGCCAGGCCATAATTGGGCTGTTATCGTGTGATCTGAACCCAGAAAGAAAATCACATGTGGATGTGTTTTTTTCTCTTTTTTTTCACATTTTCACTCTTGCCGTTGAATTGACAATTGAATTGAAGTTGGTGTGTCTTCAGAATCCAACAGAATGAAAGGTGTTTTGACAGGTCCCTCTTCGCTGCTTTTCTTTCTCTTTCCAATTAACAGCAGTCCTCCCGAATGCTTCCTCCTCATCAGCCTCATCAGCAGCAGCTGCATTCCCCGCAGCACCACCCGTCACGCCCAAGCGGACATCCTCCCTTCCAAGATCATGGGCGCCCACTTCCTCAGCAGCCCCTTCAGCCCCTCATCCCTCCGCACATGTCTCATCGCTCCCCGCCACTGCGACCTCAGATGGAGCCGCCACCACGACTGATGAATTCCCCACCACCCAACTTCCCTCCACATCACCAGCAACAGCCTCCACAGCCCAAAAACATCCACATTAACCCCCACTTTAGAGGGCCTGCAACATCCTCTGTTCAAGGTAATTTTATTCAATGTTTCACTTTTATTATTTAAATTAATATTTTCCTCCTTTTCCCAGTGTTTCCCGGGCTTCACTAGAGTGCTGCACAGTTAATAGTATTAAAACTAATTTTTCTATATAACTTATAAATGCAACAATTCTGTACATTAATGAGATCAACCCAAGCTTTCCTAATTATATTGTTGCATCAAATGACAAAACCTTACAACCAATAATACAATGTTTGTGAAAGACGTAAGAACCTGCAGTGGTGTACAAAGAAGAGAGTCATATTTGTTGTGTGGAACTTTTTTAGTGTCAGTAGTGATGCACATAATATATGTAATACAACACACGAAAAGTCAGGAAAGACTGAGAATCCCAGGTGTGCACAAAAGCAGCCAAGCATTGACCCAATCAAAGTTTCCAATGTTTATTGTAACTTCATTGTCTGCAAGTACCTCTCAAAGCGGAAGATGTAGTTCATTGAACAGTTTCTGATGTACAAACTGCAAGTAAACACTATTTTGCCCCAGGTCCTCATCTGGCAAACCTTTAGGCTGCAAGGGAAAAACCTTGCACAATGCAGCCACACACCTGGGGGTGTGATCTGGCCAGTCTGCCAATCAGATTGTCCCCCTTGATGATGGTGACGCTTCACTCTTAGGCCTGTGGCAGAGCTGTGTTGATTGTGGTTGACCGTTTCTTGTAAAGCTAGTGAAGTTTTTATTAGAAGTTGAGCATGCTACAAGTGGCTGTTTATCTTTTTGCTTTGTTTTTAAACCACAGTAAGTTTCAATGGACACAGTCGGACATCCTCAAGTTAAACATTCATAGAAAATAAGCACAGATATTATCTGTTTTTTGCACATTAATCTAGAAAGCTGAAAATTTGGACTTAAGCCTGATTTCCGTATGCTGCGAAAACCAGACTAAAGCCCAGATTAAGCAATGTTTCTTAATAGTTGCGGGTAATGTCTTTAACTGCTTTTTGAAGTAGGGGATTCACAGAGTTACCCCTGCATGACTCTATATTTAAATAGCTCATAATACATAAACTGTGTTAGTGATCAGAGTAAAAACATGTAAATGCTATTAATGTTTTAAAAATGATTTAAGAGATGCCACAATTCTCATTTTAGCCAAAATTGTGCAGCACTACCAAATTAGAAAGAAGTACAGTTGAGGTCCATGATAGCTGTCAGTTATCCTTACATTTTCCTGAAGGGTCTCTGGATTAGGGTAGAATGTCAGTTTGTTGTTTCGTTGACAGGTAAAAAGATTTCTTGGTATAAAATGGGATTTCCTTAATTTTATTTGTTTATTTATGTATTCATTTTTTTGTGACACATCACCATTTCATTTATTGAGATCAGTTATCTGGCCTGTTTGTCCAGTCCAAGATTGAAATTTTGTTAGCAAAGTGTGTGCAAATGCTGGAAGATCTGGGGGCACCTGAGGTTAGGACTGTGTGTACATATGTGTTGCATATGCATTTTTATTTATTTATATATTTATGTTTGTTGTTGTTTATTCATATATTTATGTAATTTATATATTCCAGTAGAATTTTGACATATGATTTCATTAACCCTTATTAAGTAAATCCAGTTCAGTAAATTGTATTTGTGATAAATGTTGTCAAACAAAAAAAAATCTTCATTTATATTTGTTGAATAAAGCAAGTTATTCTCATGTATTTAACATTTCCTTGAGCTCCCTGGTCTGTACCTAAGTGGGGGGAGATTTGGGCAGCAACACTGAGCTAAAATTTAACATGTACCCCTGACTAAGAGCCTTTAGCATGGATATGTCTAATGGTCTCCTTCCTTTCTACAATCACCACCCTCTCTCTCTGCCTACTGCTTCTCATTTTCATTTTTCTCCCCCTCCCCCCTCCTGCTCTTGTTCTCTTTCTACCTCTCTCTCATTGCAGTGCCCTTGATGCCTCCTGCTCAGAGCCAGCCCAGACCTGCTGTGGGTCCTCAGAGGTTCCCTGTGAGTAGCAGCTGCTCCTCTACCTCTCTTTCGCCTCACTTTCTCTCCTTCTTCACACGGTTGGCGTCCCTTTTAGTGAGGGCAATATCATTACTTCAATTAGACTGTCTGCTCAGGCCAAATACTGTTAAAGCAAATCTGTAAACACTGATAGGAGTCAGGCTGCACAACTGGAAATGCGTGATAGGGGCTTTAGGCGGTCGACTTTTAGAGGTTGGGGCTGCAGTGGCGGGACTTACTTAGTAGCTCTTTATGGATGGGCTGGGGCTCAGACTAGCCAGCTTGGCACATAATGGAATTGTGAAACCAGGATATACTGCCAGTTAAAATTCGCTTTCCACAAGTTTGCATCCCAAAGGCGAAGAGACCTTTTTCAAACGGTATCTAAATTAGCTAAACGTGGTGATTTGATGGAGCTCGGGTGTACCACATATTCCGAAGGCAGAATTTCACGTCAGACGGGTTGATCTTAAGTCAGTGATTTCCTGAAAGAAAAGGTCCTTTATTTCACTCACAAAGACCCCATCGAAGACATGACAGAAATGCCTTTAAAGTAATTACTGTATTGAAGGAAATGGCTTGCTAAAAAAAAGTCAGCCAAAGTGTGTTAAGTTACTCCATCCTTCTACTTAATGATGCTCAGGCGTCAGGTGGTGCTGGTACTGACTGACATCTTTCTGGAGAGTGCCTTTTATATGGATTTATGCAAATTAGCCATAGGAAGTAGCTGCATCCAATTGTGCTCATGTGAATTTACAACCCTGCTGCCAGGTGCCTGGCCTCTGCACAGGAGACAGTCTTTGTCAAAAATGTATTTTTATTTACACATATTTCTAGTCTTTAGTGTCAGTATCATGGCATTCCTGTTTCTTGAGGTCTGTGATTGTGCTGGATGTTGATGGCACCGTAGCAAAGAGCTATTTTGGCAGTACAAGGGTGGGTTGGAAGGGTATCCAGACAACTGGACTGATGAACAGCATAGTGTTGGATTCCCCAGCTGTCAATTGCATTTAAGCTGGTGTTGCCAAGGACACAATTTGAAATGCAGGTGACATACCAGCCGGCAACATTCCATTTATCGGTGGGCACCTGATTACTCATGATTATCATACATTATCATCCCATCAAATTTAATTGTTAATAGGCCAGGCGAATTGGGGGTCATAGCCTCCAGTATTACTGCATTAAATTTTTGCTGCTGGAGACAGGGTTTGAAATATTAATCTCAACACCAATTAAAGTCATTATTACGAATATTTTTAGTCTTCAGACGTTTGGTTTCACCAAAGAATTATTTTGATGATTATTTTGATTTGCAACCCGTTCTCAATGAAATATTGATTAATGAAAAAAATCAGCAAATAGTGAAGCATGCACTTTATAATTGCTCAAAGCCAACCGTTAAAGCCAGAATGCTTGTGTTGTCTGAACCCTAAACATAGTAAATGCATTATAGAAGAAAACCATTTGTTATTAACATGTACATTATGTATCATTTATACAAAGTTGTGCCGAATGACCTTCTATTGGTCAATGCATCATTTGCACTGACTACACTACTGAAAATCTGATGATTAGCTGTTCTTTTGGACGCACCGAATCAGATTTTTTTTTTCTTTATTTCTTCTACTGTATTGTAACAGATACGCCTGCTGTGCAGACACTTGGAAGCATTCTCGTCCCCTTAGCCATTATTAATTACAATAGTATCCACTTTCTTAAAAACAGCACAAAGCGTAAATGACATCAGTCTTATTGTTTGCTTAGATGTTCACATGAAAATCAGAAACAAAACATCTTGTTAAACTCCTCATTAAATAGTTTGACATTTGGTCCATCTCCATTGTACTTGTCGGGGCTAACCCATCACAACTAAGCACTGTCCTTGCATCAGTTACATACTGAGCTGACTGTTTATCAAGGATTAGAAGTGAGAGGATGAGCCGTGTTATTCGAAAGGTATTATATGGACACCGGAATCCTCATTGTGCAGACCTGCCTGCCTGACCTTTCAGAATGGTATGATTGTGCCCCCATTGTGATCCTCCGTCTTTGTAAGCCTCTTTGATTAACTTTATGTTAAGCAAGTTTTTGGGACTCTGGCCTTCTAGCTTTCTAACACCTCTTCTCTCTAAATACCTACACACAGCAGTGGAATAAAGATGGATTAAGCCTTGATAGCATCTTAAGTAATTTACAATAGGCTTGGAGGAGGCAAGCAGCCCATTTGTGGAAGTGGCACGTGTTGAATAGCAGGTTAATTTTTCAACAGAGATGGATGTTTAAAAGAATAAAGGAGACAGTTATGTGGGGGGATTCGAATTCCAAGGAGGGATTAAATGGTTATCTAGTTTTCCTTGGAAGATAGATTGGAAGTAGTGTGCATGCAATGAGTGGAAAGCTGTCTAACATACAAAGTAGTTGAAACAAAGATGAGGGCACTTATCCTCTTCTGAAACACCCTTTCCCTGTGTTTTTTTAAAAAAATTTAAAAAAAAAAAGCCTTTTAGAAGGTTTATCAACAAAGCCCCAAGTAGCATTAATGCAGGTTTGCTCACAAATTCATGCTGAAGGGTTTCTTTAATATTGGCATACATATTGATGTTTACAACTCAAGATTCTGCATCTTTTTAATGACCCTAGCACCTCAATTACAAGTGCTCTCTGCCCAATGCAATACCTCGCATATTTCAGTTTTTCATTAGTTTAATTTGTTTGTGATTATTGAGTTCCCAGAATTACCCATAATTCATGAGTTTTGTGTTTTCACAGGGACCGGGAGACTTCCAGCAGCACATGCCTGGTAATTTTGGTCAGCCCCAGCGGCCACCTCATCACATGGAGCCCTTTAGGAACCAGCCACCTCAAGGCCCCCAGGACAGAGAACCCCTCTTTATGGGAGGTGAGTCTCACATCCAGCCTTGATGAGGATAACAAAGCTCTCAGCATATTTTAACCCTATTCATCATCACCTCTGGCACTATACCTACAGGGTATGCTGCTAGCTTTCTGGTGCAGCTGTATTAGCAGAATTCATGTGTGTATATATTTATATACATCTGAATGAAATTCGGAAATGGCATTATACATATTTCAGATGCGGAATTAAAACACAACATGTTTGTTTATCTTTCACCTTGAGAGAATTGGCTGTTTTCCATGCCATAACGCTATTCATCTGGAGTGTTGGTTACCGGTGTAAAAATCTCAAGGAAAGGATGGCAATAGCAAGAAAGCTGACATCTCTCTTATGTTGTTGTCATGTGGAAACAGAGCGCACAGATTCAACACGGTTTCCAGGGCAGCACATGTTTGATCACCAGGGCCCTAGCCCTCTGATGAACAGCAGCAACAACCTCCACCAGCAGCAGCTGCCCGGTCAGGGCCACATGGGCTTCGGCCCACCAGGACCGAGCTTCAATCAGCCGAGCCACGGCCCGCTTGGACTGTTTGCGAGAGAACCCCCGAGACCCAACATCCCTCCCCACCAAAGTCACCCGGGAATGGTGAACTTAAATCAACAAGGTGGACCCCCCAACCATCCCAGACCTTTCATGGGCCCTCGTCAGCCTTTTGGCCAGCAGGGGAACCTTTTCCCTCCTCCGCAAGTTCCGTTTGGGATGCAGGTACGACTACGAGTAAGTCCATTTTTTTAATTTTTTTTTTATTATAATCACTAGATGCCTGTGTGTATTTGTGTCTGTATGTTTATTGAATATTTTTCTCTGCTTCTACCGCAGTTAGACTTGCTTCCTAAATTTGATGAATTGGTCTGACTAGTTATCATATTCATTGCTGCTGAGGTGGAAAAGGAAAATGCTCTGGTGTTTATCACCTCTGCATTTTGACTTCAGACATAGACAAGAGTGCCCTCTAGTGATTAAAGCAGAATTGTTGTACTAGTTAGTTGCATACACGAGGATACTAGTTAATTGTCCAGAAAATTGGAACAACTTTAAGAAAAACCAGTGCTGCTTCTGTTGTTTTAAAATTTTAAATAATTGCATGTTCATTTAGCTTTTTTTCCCCCTCCCTTCCTAATATTTCAGGGCTTAATGCCACGGCCCTCCTGTCTCCCAGCTTCCACATCACGACTCACTGTCATCCCATCAGCCCATGCACCAGCAGCAGCAACACCAACACCATAGGCAGGATTTACCCCACCATCAGCAGCCGCAAAGAAATCTCAGCGAGCCTCGTCCCATGATGCTCCATGGCCAGAACCTTTTTCATCAACAACAGGGGCATGGCAGCCCCAGGCAGATGAATCCCCGCCCTCAGAACCTCCAACAGCGCAACATGTCCAATAGGCAAAGAATGGTGAGTGATTAACATATTAGCTCATTTATTTTCTTCTTAAACTGGTAGCAGTTGTATGGGGTTTCTATTTTGTCGCTATCATTATTATTACTGAATGTTATACTGTCTTCATCTCTCCTCAATAAATAAAAATGGAACTAAGTGCTTGTTGAAAATACTACATTTGGTTGGCCTTTTCTTCAGAACACACCTGTCTCCAAGCAAATGCAGCAGCGCAACAGCAACCTACGTGAGCTCCCTGTAGCACCTGGCAACACAAACATGAACAGTGCCCGCCCTGCCGCCACCCCCGCCTCCCCCGCTGCCAACATCAAGCCTGTTGCCAGGACAACACAGGGGATGCGTCCTGGGCAGAACACTCAGCCGATGCCTGACGGTGGCAAAGGAAGAGGCCAAGCTGTTGCAAAGACTGAATCACAGCCTGAGGGAGCAGGCAGGACAGTTGTTCGCAAGGAAATTCCAAGCACGCCGTCCAGCGTGAAACCACAGGTCAGCATTCAAAAATTCAAAAAAAAAAAAAAAATTTTTTTGTTTTCAGGGACAAGGAGAACAAGGTGAACAAAAAAAATTTGAATTTGTTTGCACTTCCAAGTGTACTTCTAAAATTGTCCATAATGACAGACAAACGAAGTACCAACCACATGAACCCACCATGTGAACGATAATAACATGTTAATGAGGAAAATCCAAAGTGTATGATAATTTCAGATGAATGGATCATTTTAAGAATTATGATGTTTGATGATCTCAAACATAGCTTACCAACTTAGCTTAGCTGCTTGGCTCTAACGCTGGTTGTTGTAATACAGTGACAATTATTACCACTTATGCCTGTTTGAGGAAGCGTGCAGTTGGTGTATAATTTAAAGGTGATTTTGTATTTCTCTGGTATATAGCACAGTGTAAAAATGCTATTTACAGCATTTTTTGCCTCATTCCTGTAATTCAAACCATCTTCTGATGCTTCCCAAAACAGAAATGGTGAAAGCAGAATTAGAGATGGGCATTTCAAGCAAAAATGTGCAGTATTAACTGGGAATTTAGTATTCACTGGGATCACTATTCACATATATCCCTCTTGCATCCACATATGACTGCATATTTTGCTACCTTTGCTAGCTTTCCTGGAAAAATGGGCACTAGGCACCAATTTTGTTCATTCTTTAGAAGTTTGATAGTTGTAGATGTCTTTGGCTTTGCCTGTTTGTGCCAGTCCATCTAATCTCATGGTGCCCCACACATTTTATCTGTCCAGTGTTTTTAGTGAAGATGGTGTTCTTCTGTTTTTTTGTTATAATTTACAATAGGCTTGAAGGAGGCTGACAAACTTATAATTTCATTGTTGCCACCTTCTGGCAGTAGTATTGCATTACATATTGCTAGATGCCAGTAAAAACAAGGGAAAATATATATTTTAAGGCAGGAAATGGTTGCCAAACTATCAGATTTTTTTTTAAAAAATAATTCGGAGCTCATGACAATGCCAGGCATATTTTCAGCTTGTGTTTTGTGTCACAGGATCCTGATGAGGATGAGGAGACACGGCAGTATCGTCTGAAGATTGAGGAGCAGAAGCGTCTGAGAGAGGAGATTCTAAAGAGGAAGGAGATGCGACGGCAGATGCAGGCTGGTGTCAGGAAGAAGGAGCTGCTGGAAAGACTTAATGCCCAGGCACCAAGCCAAGGCCCCACCACTACACAGTCTCAGCCTGAGCAGCCAAATAAGCAAATACCACACCCTGTATCTCCAGCACAGCAGCAGTCACCAGAACAAAAGCAGCAGCAGCAGCAGCAACTGCAACCACAACAGCAGAGACAATTTCCTCAGAGAACACAGCAATCAGTAAATCACACATTAAAGACTGTCAATCAAGATAACGTCATCCCTCCCAACAGTGCTGCTCAGACCCCTGTACCCCGTCCGAATGTCAAGACACGCCTGCAGATGGTAAAAGGCAGCACTCAACAGCAACAGACTGCTGTGCCTGTCAAAGACCAGCAATGGAAGCAGCCCCAACAAAATCAACTGCAGCCAATGCAGCAACGGAGGAACAGTGGTTTGCAGAATGTAAACAGATCTGGTGCTCAGATCCAGTCTGTTCAAGTTCCCCAAAGAAACATACCTGATACTCCTTCAGCGAGTCCAGCCATGGCTCAAACTCAAGGACCTAAACTCGGGGCTAAAAGAACTGTGATGCAGCGGGCAAAGAGTTTCGAAGGCCAGCAGGTACCGCAAAAAGTCAGAGTCGTCAAACTTTCAGGAGCGGTGAGCATACAGTTTCTTTTTTATCCTGCACCTTCTTGTGTGTTTTGGGCTGACATTTATTTGATCCTCTTCAGCAGATTTTATCCACAGGGGAAACTACATAGTTTTAAAAGGAAATGCCATTGATTGCCCTCACTGTCTATGTTGTAATCCAGATGATATCTAACCTATGGGAATGACATAGTGATGTCTGTGTCATTTTGGAAAAATTGATCTGTTAAGAGTTTCCTCTCTTAAGCTTTGGGATCTGGTATTTAAGCCACAATGCCTTTACATACATTTTACCTTGAGAACACATAGGCTGGAGGCATTAAAAGAGAGCAATATGACATTTATCTGTAGAGTTGGGGACACCTCATCACTGCTCCTAAAGGTTGATATCCTCTTTTCAGGACAGAAGAGTATTCTTTTAATGATAAAGGCCTTGGAGGGGGGTAAAATGAGAATGACGGTAACAGCAGTAAAGTCCAGAATTACCACTGCTGTCTGTTTTATACTTGCTTGATAAGTTACTGCTGTGACCTTAATTGCACATTAATCTTTATTGAAAAACCACAAAAGCATGCTTGTTAAACATTCATACTTGTCACTGATGAGACGTGTTGGTGGGATATGATAGTATTTGAAATAAGCTGCTTTTCGACTTCATCCCAGAGGATCAAGCCGCCGAGCCAAAATCGCAGGCTGGCTGCAGATGAAGATAACTGGATGTCACTGCGTTAATGGAAACCTGCGCAGAGCTATCTGATGTACCGCATCTTGTAGAAAAAAGGGGAGTGGGATGTGAAGTGGAGAAAGAGAGGAATGGAGAGAGAAAGAAACAGCTAGAGCCCTATAGCTGCAGTGAAAAGCACATTCTCCAGATGCTCTCTCTTCCACATTGTTCTGCTGTCATCAACGGGAGCTTGACAATGTTATCTGCTTTCCTTATTTTTCTCACTTTCTCTCTTCCTCTCTTGTCATCCCTCAGTTGCTCTTTTCCCTCAGCCCATCTCTCAGGTGCAAGGCAACAAAAGATGCCAATCCAAGACCCTTGTAATTAATCTTTTTTTTTTGGTTGAAGGTGGGGGTAAACATAATACCTGTGTAAGAAAGTTGCCACTTTTGAGGATTTGGATTTGTATGGCTTAGGCACACAGATAAGAGGCAAATTATATTTTCATCAGGGATAATACAAAGCAGTGCAAAACACAAAAGCTGGGGAGGAGGGGGAGTGTGCAAGGGAGATGGGGTACACATCGAGCTGCTGTCGTTTCAGTGTAATGCAGCTTAGCATTTGATGGGTGCAATCAGGAGCTGTGATTTCTATAGGAGGGATTAATCCATTTATTCTCAGCTGGGGACAGGTCAGAGATATCGCCTCTTTTCTTCGCTCGTATTGATCTGTCACATCTTTCTGCAGACTCGGAGAAGAGACGACCTTCAATTCCTCCCTGCATGTCAACAGAGTTGAGCTGTGACTTTATTTGATAATGAGACCATCACCTTGTTGGGTTGATCTTTATTCTCCACAGCCTGGCTGATACGAATCCAGCATCCAGTTGTGGCAGATTTTCACATTGTAGATATGTCCTTGTATTTTTTTCCCAGTTGCCAATAAACACTTTCCCTAAATGCCTAATTTGAGCATGCAATTGTGGTGCCTGCAAATGGTGAAAAGCTGGCTTTTTTTTTTTTTGAGATGCTAAATTAGTGTTGCCCTCCAATATTTCAATCCAGAGTGGAAAGGGGCCTGAGGCCACAAACGCCCCAATGCAGGAACAAGGCACCTGGCCAGCAACTCCACTCAACCAGGGCGTCCAAAGGAAAGTTACCATGACAGGACAGCAGCAACAGGGACCAGGTGGAACGTCGCAGGCTAGCCGCGGGGGCATGGGCAACCCACAGCAAAACAGGGTATGCTCAGAATGAGCTCACTTTCTTTTGTGGTGTAGACACCAGAGAAAATTTCTCCTAAAATGTATTTATTAATGGAGCTGACTGCACATATGAAGGCAGTTCTGCTATTTAAAAAAAAAAAAAGCCAAAATGAGTCCTGAAAAGTTGTCCTGTGCCGGTGGCACTCCCGTGGCATTCAGTAGATATACCAATTGAGGAGTTGTAATAAGACAGGACAGTATGCCAGGTGCGGGAGTATTGACAGGCTAAAAATGGTGTAACACAGGGGGCTACACAAGGTCCCCTGGCCTCTCTGCACGCCTGTCACCGCCAGGCTCCTGTCACCGTTACCATACTCACTGACGCTGACAGGGTAAGGCAGCCACCTAACGCTTGCATGGCTCCTTTCCCTTTATGCTCCCCCGCCCCCAACACAGACAGACATATTCCCACTACCTCTCCTCTCTTCCTCCTCTCCCTCCTCTTACTCCTCTGCAGCTGAAGAAACATATCTCTCACTCACAAGCTCATATGAAGATATGCCACACCGCATGCATCGTGTTCTGACGTTGATGTTCAATGTAGAAATATGACGAGTCAATCGTGTGAAAGCGTGACAAGGCTGAGAGGTGTGAGAGGGAAACGTGTAGAATTTAAAAAAAAATTTGCCTTTGTGCTCAAAACTCTCCACACGGTTGAATGCACCAGCATGCCCATTTTAAGCAGCACAAGCTTCAGTCTGTATTTTTGTGGTCTGTCTCCCTAGTTTTCCCCTCATGTGAGTTTTTAAAATGACTCCTGTCACCGATACAGGTTGTTGTGTCAGGCCGGGGCCGAGGGAGAGGGGGTGGTCAGATGGGTCGTGGTCGTCCGATGTCCACCAGACAGAGCCAAAGGACTGCTGAGAGTGAACGCTGCACTGTGTCCATAGAGGGCCTCTCCTCATCGACAACTGATGAGCAACTGAAGAACCTTCTGAGGTCCATCGGCCCCATAAAGGTGGGTATCAGATATGTCACACTTCAATACACAGTATACTTAGATTGTATTGTTGTACCTCATTGACATAACACGTTTGGAAAGCACTTGGCTGAAGCTGAATTTATGTATTGTTGGGTGATCTGCTTCGTAGCCAGATTGTCCGATCGTCCCCAGTGACTGATAGCGTTGCTGCTGGGGTGGGTTGGCAGAAGAGGTTAAAGTGCATCGTTTAGAGTATACATGTATGCATAGGAATATACCCTCTCCAAAGATCACAATGTGTGGCCTAAATGCAAAAACCTCAATAGCGCACAGATGAGAGAAAACACACCAGCAGTTGATTTCTCACTGACAGCATGAAGGGACCTTTAGGTTCATCATATAGTGATACCTTAGCTTTACCACAGTAACATTAAAATAGTGTTAAGTCATAACTTCTGTGACTTTTTACTTTTTTTTTCTTACTTGTCTGTTTTTTATGTATTTAAAACGATTTGCGTGTCTCTCCACTCTTCATCGCGCCCTCCTCAAACACAGTGGAATTTTTCATGGCCAAAAATGCCTGGTGGGGGAGAGGCAGGAATTGTTAGGGAGATGGGATCAGTGAATGTCTCGTTAAACTCCAATTTATTTGATGATGCTCCATACACACACTAATTTCTAAGTGTGCAGAAGTCTGGGCATGCGTTTGTGTACACATCTCCGTGCACACCCAGACCCGTCTGTGTTGTAAGTGTTGGTTATTTGCGGAGATGTGACATTAAACTGTAGATATTAATTTAAAGCGTAAATGAGGAAATTAGGTAAAAATTGACTATGTTTTGCAAATCACTGTGATCAGTGTTGATCCCGGCATCGTTGTGCATCGGCACAACCCTGCTTCACTCTGAAAACTTAGGAAACCTGATATTTAGTGGCAGCCACTTGAGTGGCAGTAATGACGTATTCTTATGTGTGATCCCACAGCGCCCTCTGTTGTAGTGATTTGGTAGGTTAGCTTGGAAGATTGAATTGATTATTCCCTTTCTCGTTACCACCCCCACTCCCTCTTGTGGATGAGAGGAGTATATATTTGTATTAAGTTTGGGCTTTTTCTGTTTTTAATCCGGGGCTGGCTTGGCAACAGGCTGACCAAATAAGAGTGCTTCAGAAATTAGGGTTAAAAACGGGAAACAAATGACTATTTTGCTCCCTCATCTCAAAATCAGTGGGTTTTGTGTTTGTTTTTTAGTTAGATACGTGAAAAAGATCAAGCTTTGGACCCACTCTATATTTAAAATTAGGCTTAAAACCTTCCCTTTTGATACAGTTTAGGATTAGTTTAGGGTTATAGTTAGGGCTGGATTAGGTGACCCTGAACTATCCCTTAGTTATGCTGCAATAGGCCTAGGCTGCTGGGGGGGGTGGGGTTCCCATGATGCATGAGTTTTTCTTTTCATTCTCCTCTTTCACTCTATTTTTAGTCCACTCTCCATTTAATCAGTAGTTATTATTAATCTCTGGCTCTCTTCAACAGCATGTCTTTTGTCCTGTCTCCCTCTATTCAGCCCCAACCAGTCACGGCAGATGACTGCCCCCCTTCTGGTTCAGCTGGAGGTTTCTTCCTTTTAAAAGGGAGTTTTCCTTCCCACTGTTGCCAAATGCTTGTTGGGTTTTCCCTAATTTTTGTAGGGTCTTTACCTTACAGTATAAAGTGCCTTGAGGCAACTGTTTGCTATGATTTAGGGCTATATAAATAAAATTGAATTTAATTAAGAAATGGCCAAATGGGCCATTCAGTGTCTTAATGGCAAACACAGGAGCCTATGTCTGCCCTGGTTAAGCAGGTGACACATGTACTCTTTCTCCACTCTCTGCACTGTCCTATCCAATGAAAAGCTGCATGTATTTTTCTCCCACTGTTTCCATCCTTACCTAATTGACAACAGCTAAAAAATACAACATTTTGTTACAGCC
This sequence comes from Pterophyllum scalare, assembly GCA_024447675.2. NCBI lineage: Eukaryota > Metazoa > Chordata > Actinopteri > Cichliformes > Cichlidae > Pterophyllum > Pterophyllum scalare. The sequence goes on along the minus strand of JAMQGT020000525.1, from coordinate 51,325 downwards.
GGTACACTGATAATAACATGAAAGCAACTGCCCTGCTGACATTTTTGTTGTAGTTATGAAAGGTTAAGACAAAACACGTCTCTCATAATTTGTTCCACAGCAGAATAGAAAGGATGAAAGCATTAAAAAAAGTGCCAGAGGTTGGCATGGAACGTATTAGGAATGAACTTGAAGCTCAGGGGAAACATTAATACAGCTGCATCACCGCCAAACACAACAGCTAAACAACTTTGCAATTGAATCTGACTGGAGCCCTACAATGTCTATAATTCCCTCAGTGATCAGTATTGTAACATTGTTTAAAGTGCACAAAAAAAACTTTGCAGTGCTATGTGCAACAAGAGAGTCATTCTATTAACATACACAAAAACCTGGCTGCAAATAATATGACTAAGGTAATACACATAAAAATTAAAGACCTTCCCCTGGGCGGTTTGTAAGATTATCCCTCCACTTCCCTGGGAAGCTATAGCATCTCAAGATTATCTCGCTACGTGTCCGTGAGGCATAAGAGAGAGACGACACAGACATAACAATCAGCTACACATTGTCTATAATCTTTTTTGGAGCATTAAACAGTCGTTCAAAAGCATATTATTAATATTCATGTTAATCTGTTGTTGTTTTTTTCCTAACACTAAAGCAGACGATGATTAGGCAAGTCTGTCCTTATCTGCAGGACTTATGCTGCCGTGTGGAGCTTGTCTTAGCTGCTGATCATGTTATTAAGGGCCGTTGGAAGAGCTTAGGTCATTTAAATCCTCCCCGCTGTCAGACGAGGGGTCCAAATGCCTTTCTTTACCCAATGCATGGACAAATGGCTTAATCTCCATAGTTTAGCCATATGATTTCCATTCAAGACACATTTGTGCTGCCTGTATAATGACTTTAATGACTGTAAGATACAGTGTTTCGTTTCATAATATTGCACTGGTGTGCACCCATACCGAGCCTTCAGCTCGATATTTAAACCTTACATTTCTTGTCATCATAGACATTTTATTGAGAGTGTGCCAGAAAAGGCACAGAGTGAAGCGAAGTGTTTTGAAGTTTTGACAGTTTTCAGCTTCAGATGTCTTGAGGTCGGGATTTGGGTTCATCTGTTGTCACTGCCTTTGCCGAGGCTACCAAAGTAATCCAAATACGAAAGTGAAGCTGAGGCGGTATAAACAACACAGCTGAGTGTGATAGTCTTGGACACCTGTCAATCAAGCAAACACGGCCAGAAACCATTCTGCAACCAGTGCTATTTTATTACCCAACACAGAAAAAAAAAATCAAACAAGACTCCTATTAAATTTATTCTATTTTCAGAGATGCTTCCAAGGTGATGCTGTCATTTATTTTGCAGTCATACATTTGATACAGACTCGTACAGTGTATGTTGGTTACAGTGACATGGAAAAGCATTGTCCCCCTCCTGATTTCTTTAATTTTTTTGCATATTTGTCACACTCAGATGTTTCAGGTCATCAAACAAATGTGAATATTAGACAATGATAACCCGAGTAAATACAAAATGCACTTTTTAAATGAGGATTTATTTATTAAGGTGAAAAAAGTCACCTAAACCTGCCTGGATCTGAAGTAAAGAAAAAGTGGTTTAATATTTAGATTTCATTGATATGAAACATGAAAACGTGACGTGCAAAAAAAAGAAAAAAAAAGAAAGAAATCAGAAAGGGGGTAAATACTTTATCATGGTACTGTATCAGAAGCTGATATAAGGCATATATACCAGCTTATGGAAGCTATAAGCAAGGGGGAAGCTAAGGAGTGGATTCTCCAGCTTCCTGCAACAGCATGCGCGAAATTACCGTAATAACCACATTTGGTTTGACAATATCATTAACTATTACTGTACCCTTACATTTTAAGTGAATTTGCCAGTATAACGCACAAAACAAAAAACATACATGGAATACTAAGACAGCAAACATGGTTATCTTTGTTTACTAATTTTAACAAAGGTATGCTTAACTAATACTGCCCAATGAGCTTCCTCCATTGCTAATAAACGAAACCAAAGCTGTAGAGACAATTCATTTTGTTTTTGACAACGCATTCATGTGGATGCTCGAGTTCGGGTCTTTTATCGACAAATGGCCCGTCATAAGCAACTTTAGTCAAACTGACTTCACTGAGATAGTTCTCTCCATGGTGTTGGTACCTTTTGGAGCATTTTCATACGGAGTCATCTGACAAATAGCATGTGTGCTGCTTCCATTTTGGTGTGTGAAAATGTGGAATGTCTGTCAGTTAGCATGTTGTGTGTGTTGGACCCATTGTGCATGCAGCTTGCTAGCACAGCTGGTAGCTTAGCACTCTAAATAGGGTCACCTCTGGCTTCTTAAAAAAACACCATGGCAATGGCCAAAATGCCAATGTTGAGGTTTCAAAATGCGGAGTTCAAAACCTATTAATGACTTTATGGTGGTCATGTCCATCTTTTATCCAGTCTGTGATGGATTCCCAGAGTTTATTTCAAAATATCTTATTTTGAAAAATGTCTTACTTTGCATCCAGAATCCCATCCTGTGCGCTATATACTCAATATCCATGCTATAATTCAACACACATTTGAGTGAATGTCCATAGTTTGGAAGTGATACGTTACAAGCTATGATAAGGAGAGCTATGTTGCCAGTAAGAGGCATGTTTCCATGGTAACCCAACCTCATTTGAAACAAGCCAAGTACTGATAAAGTACAATATAAGTATAATATGCCTGACAATTGTAAGCCTTAATGGCAGTTAGACTAAAACCATATGCACTGAAGTTGTATTTATAAACTTTAAACAGATCAGAATGATGCTGGGCGTAACCTCACCTATAGCATGAATCCCAGAGTTGTGCTGTGGTGTTGGATGATGGTCTGGAGCCTGTTTTCATGGTCTTTCCTTCCTATCTAAATCAAACTCATCAAACACTTGCTTTTTTTTTCTGACAAAAGGGACTGGTCAGGTTAGTAAATTGCATACTTATTAGTAAATGTAAAGAATCCAGTGCTCATAGTTTATCTGTGGTGTCTGAGTTGCAAAACAACTGCTGATCTTGCCGCTCTGTGCTGCTATTCCCCTGGGTGAAAACTGTTAGAAGTTAAAAGCAACCCAATGCTGGAGAAAACTGCAAACAGTTCTAAAAATTTAAGCAGTTTGCATCAGCTCTTTAAAGAAGAGTGAAAAAACAATAACAAAACGCACAGTATGATCAGAAACAGAGTTGTAGGCAACTGGTTTTGGAAACTGGACATTTATTTGCATTTTCCAGAGGACATGCAAGTTTTCTTTCTTCCCTTATTTTTAGTTGCAGCTCCCAGGAAGGTGCGACAGAAGAGCCAAGATGCTGGATATCATCTCCTGCCTCTCTATCCATCTGCTCCGGATCAAACCCACAGAAGGCGTCCAGAAAGCTCAACGTTCCACGTAATGGAAGCATGAGTTTCCCAACCGCTGGACAAAGCACTTGCAGCGCTGATTTCCTCAGCCCACTTCACGCTCGCCTGAGCCTGAACACATGTGAAACCCGAAGGCACGGGTTGGTGGTGGGTGTGGGGGGGGGCAAAGCTGAACGGGAGGAGGAGGGGAGATGCAAGAAAAGATCCTAAGTGTTTTGATTTGCGTATACGCTGGGTGTGTGGACGCATCAATCTGTCTTTCTCTTTCTCACATTTCTTTCCCATCTCTCTAACTCCCTGTTTCTCTTCACCCCCCCACCACCACCACCACCACACACCACACTTTCTCTCCATCTCTCTCTCTCTCTACCTCTCTCTCTCTTCAAGGTTACTCACTATTGTTGTCTCAGGCTGGAATCACTGTCCGCTTCTCTCTTCTCTGTCGGAGGACCATGTGAGGCTCTTGAATGTAAGTGCCTCCTTTGTTGCTTAATTCACTTTCTCTGGGACCATTCCTTTAGAGGCAATAGGTTTAGGGTCTTTTTTTTCCCTCATAGCACATTCACAATAGCATGTCATACATCAGAGGGGTGGAGTGGGTCGGAATGGGTTGGGGGGGGGGTTGATTGCTCCATGTGGTCTAAGCGTGGCAGTTGAATGCACGTGCATGCTGCTGTTATTGTTTCAAAGTGGCTTATGATAAGATTTGTCTTTTTTTTTCCCACTTTGGTTGCTGCTGTTTGAGACGCTTTCTATTGCTTGTCCTGAGTAAGTATGAACTTAACATGCTTCATTTGCTGTAAACAATGCATTTCTCCAAAATGAGAATGGAAATGAAGCATTAAAAAAAACTTTAATAAAGTACCCTGGTAGATAAATATTTAAATAAAAAGGATAGCTGCTAATTAGGGATTTAAGTGGATGGTTTCTGTGTGATTATAGACACAAAAGGACATGATAAAGATCTTTTAATGTCTTTCATTATTTGTTTTGCCATTAGTTTATTAGCTGTGCCCTGCAATTATCCCAAAAGGCCTTTGTTTATGTCAAAAATATCATCCAATTTAGTTCCTTTTCTCCATGCATAAGAGCCAAATTGCTTGTTTGGACTCATTTTTAATGGAAGCCAGTGTTCCACATTTGAACTGGATAGACTGTGTGCATTATAATGCTAAATCTCTTGCTAGTCATTGTAATAGGCTTAGTCTGTAGGCTTCGTTAGTCTCTGCTGAGCTCTGAGTATTAGAAGTTGAAGATGCAGCTTATGTTTTAGTAAAAACCAAAAAAACCAAAAAAACCAAACAAAACAAAGCATACCACAGTATATGCAGTACAGCAGTGATCTAAGTATTTACATTTGAGGAATTAGCCAATGGGTCTTCTAGGTGCCAAATGTTGCTAATGCTAAATAATGTAAGCCATGATTTGAATGCAAAAGAGCTCACACATTCTATTGTGCTGGAATAATTAGTTTCTTGGAATGCTTCATTATGAACTTTTGTTTGAGTAGATTTTTCTGTAATGTGTTCTCCCACCCTGACATGCATCACTGGTTCCGGTAGCTGCGAACACCCAGTCACCCTTCCGCAAAGATTAAAAACTACAGCTCAACTCGAAAGTGATAAGCAGTTCAGCTTCCCTCAGGTCTGCATAAATTTGTGTAGACTTCAGCATTAAACAGCCTCTGATGTGTCACCGCAATGCAATGCGTCTGAAGAAAGGTGCAACCGAAATTGATAATGAATAATACAAGCAGTGCCTATACACTGTGATGAATTATAGACAGGTTTGCTAAGCTGAATGCTAAACGCAGAAATCTGTGGTGAATGTGTGTTTACCTATGCTAATCTTTTGGTTGTATTTGTTATTACCTGGTTTGGGCATCAGGGCTTGCGTCTGAACTGATGGGCACTCTGTTTGTGTTTGTACGTGTTTTTTAAAAGACCAGCACACAAACACACAGAGAGCTAAATATTAAATAATGATGTAAAATGCATTCAGCTGCTGGTGCAGCGAGTAGGATTTCTCTGTGGTTGAATGAGCAAAGTGAATCTACAATTTGCCATATTGCATGATAAATGAAATCTGCCTTTACTGCGGACTACAAAGTGTTAGCATTTCAGTTTTATTCTCAAGAACTCGCATCTTTTGGGTGATTTACATAATCTACATATCTTTGGAGCTGAGATAGTAAACTGAAAGGCTGAAAAGTTTCTTACGCGCAGCCTTTGACAAATACAACCGAACCCCCCGCAACTGAAGCACTACCCTCTGTTTTTGAAGAATTGTACATTTTATTTAGTCGGAAGGCTCACATGCTGCTTATCTTTTGTAGAGGAAATGTTTGCGAGTTCTGGTATCGCATTGACCTTTTGCTTTGAGAAGGATGAAATGTGTCATTTTTCATTTTAAACTGTGCCAACAGTGTGCCGTGGCCACTGGTTGTGGACGTAGTTGTATTTCATAACATTCCCACTACCCCCCCCCCATTATAGAAGCCATGCACTCAATTCCCTTATCAGTTCTGACATGTGGAAAAGGAGGTGTTGGTAAATGCAGCAGGATGTGACAGTTGCATACCTGGAGCTACTGGCGCTGAAGTAAAATGAAGTGAAACCGTATGAAGAGGGAGGTTTGGATACGTGACACAAACACGGAGCAAATGTGTGACTTTCTGGCTCGCCACAGGGAAGCGTGCAGGTATTGGAGAAAGCCCAAGTTGATGAGGCAGTGAATTTAAAAGTGAAGGCATTTGAGTTTCTGGCATAAGGCTACCTCTGGATCTGAAAAATGAAGCATGCGTAAAGGTGTCACAGAGTGTAGTTCCGCAATTGGCCACTTGAGGCTGGCTCTTAAAACAAGTCATGCCTCAGTTCTATGTAAAAACATATGACTTTACAGTTGTTTACAGCCTGTTGCAAAAAGCGGCTTCGGTCTCTACTGCTAATTTTCCCCTTCGTATTATTTTTTATTATAACTCACCCATTAAAATTGTATTAAACTTGAAAATTTACCTTTTGGAGCGTTTTTAATGGAACTATCCAACAAGTTATGTGACTTTCTCTGTGGTACAGCCAAAAGGTTTGACAACCAATTTTGGTGAGTGAACCTCCAGTATTTTGTTTTTGTAAGACCTCAGTCACACAGACTTAGAGGCCAGTTAACCATCTGGCAAACACCAGTCGTGAGAGAAAAATGCATATTCCCTGATTGGTTGCAAGTGGTTGCTGCAAAATTGATTGCTAAAGCCCCATTCATGCAGGCGTAGAGACCGGCCAGTTATGCACTGACAAATGCAGGTCACTAGTGTGTATTCTGCAATTGGTTGGCAAGTGGCTTCTGGAGGTTGCTGGCAGTCACTAGCATGAAATGCAAATGCTACCAAACTACTCACCATGCGGTACTGAATCTGTGAAAAGTGTGGCACAAACCAGTAACCTTCACCTTCAAATTAAAAGCTGCGCCTTTTTGAAATGCATCGATTGCAGTGCTAAGTTGGAGAATGCAGTCATTATCTGTTTTCAGTTTGTGTTGCACTTTCTCAAGTTTTACTAGCATGTAACATGGCAAGTGCTGCAGATAGGTAAACTATGGGTGAGTACGGCAATTCGTTAGTGACCAAAGCAAACACAAGGAAGACTCAGCATTAGCTAACAACTTCCAGCAACCATTCAAAAGCTAATTTTCTGTCACAACTTGTGGTCATTAGCTGGTTTGTAGGCCTGTGTGATTGAGTCTTTACCTAGAACTGATTAGCAGTCATCTGCATTTATGGATTGTGCTTATGCACCTATGCACTTGCAAACAAAGCTTTATAGCATTAGCTAGTTGCTAAGATATCAGCTAATGCTTTTCACCTATATGTTTCACTTCTGTCTGCAAAACAAAACAACATAAAACAAACAAAATAACAATATCAGGGCCGCCATAATGCTAAAATTGAGGCTTAAAAGTTTGAGTCTGCAAACCAATGGGTGGCATTTATCTTTTATATACAGTCTGTGGTTTCTGGAGGTAACATGAATGCTAATGCTAACTAGTCATTATTTCTATATTCCACTACAGTTTCTCTTGTTTCTCTCAGAAACAGATTTTTTCTTTCTTTTTGCTAGGAAAATATGAAATAAATAATTGAATATTCCTTTAATGTGGTTAAAAATGCTCTAAAATATTTCTTCTTTTTAAGTTTCATTTCTAACACCCTCTTTGCCATATTTGGAACCCAGCAGGGTCTCATGCTAGAAGCCCTTGGCATCAGCCACTGCCAGTGTGTCCAATCTTTTCATGCCCAGCCAAACCCCCCACATTCCAGCTATAAAATCCCATCCATCTTGGCATTCATGTTTCAGCTCCGCAACAGCAGAACACTGGCTCGTAGCCACCTCCTTGTCTTACACCAAAGCTCAAGAAAATGAGTTTGAATAGAGAGAGAAGACAGAGGGGTGAGTATGAGGAGAAGCAGGAGGGAGTTTAAATGGATGGAGAGGCATTTTATTTGTAATGGTCCCCCTTTTATTCACCCTGGGGGTACTGGACTGTATGAAAGGGTGGGTTTGTTCTACGGGTGACCAAACATGGCACTTGAATGTTTATCTGCATAATGACAAAGCTGGAGAGAGCCAAAGACACTTAGTAATGAGATGGACTGTGAACTATAGTCAAGTGTCCTGTTCTGTTCCGGCACTGTTTAACAGCTTTTGTTTGACTGCAGCTTTGGCTGTATTTGTGGTTCATCCTGTCTCAATACATTGTGTATTGGTGCCAGCCACTACATGAAAATACCTGAGTCTTACTCGTGTTAAATGAGGTGGGAACCTTCTATAGATATCACTATCTTTTTGAGGACATCCTCTGAAAGTGACATTACTGGTGAATTGAACTAAAAATCACAAGAGTGCTAACCTGAAAACCAGGATTTGTGCCCTTTTTGGGAGCTTTGTGTTTCACACTTTGTTTTGCATTGTCTTTTTGAGTCATTTACTTTCACTTTGACTTCCTGTTTGGTTGGGTTTAGACACATTACTTGGTTAAATTTATTGAAAAGAGCTTTTACTATTTTGGGGTTGAAAAGTGACACCAAAAGTTTCTCACAGAGCATGTGAAGGTGATTCAGTTCATGAATGTGTAGAAACTGCATGGCCTTGTTTTTGAGTTTCAGTAGTGATAACACAGATTTCATTTGCAAGTTATTGCATTCTGATTTTATCTGCTTTTACACTTTTTTCAACCTTTTAGGAAACACGGTTTTCGTTTTTGCCAGTGTGGAATTTGACTTGTATATGCTCCCGCCCCCCCGAGACCCTGAAAAGGATAAGTGGAAGAAGATGGTTGGATGGATTCTTGGTCACTTTCTCAGATTTTTTTTCTATGCATCATTATTGTGCTTTTTCCTGATGCAAATAAAAACATAACAAAATACAGACGCCAGGTGACTATGCAACGTACTGTAAATACTGCATTATAATGCAGGCAGACTCTCAGGTATTTTGTCTTGCTTCCACATAATTGCAGTACTCTAAGCTTCTCTCATGTAACACTGTCACTGCACCCACACTGCCTGGTTGCAGACAAGTGACTGACAAGGTCTTTCTAGAAGCAAGTCTCGCCATTCATCAGTCCGTCTCGAGGCATCGCTGATCACTTATTTGGGCAATTATGTTGAAGTATTATCAAAATGAACTGTAATTTCAAGTCACTTAGACATGAAAGCTGCATCTATAGAACCATATGTAATATAAACCTCTGCTTTAGTTTTCCTTGTCTTTTCTGTTGTCGGATTCTCCTGAACATTTTAATTCTTGATTCTTTGAGCTGACGTAGACCCTGACGTAGACCCTTTTCACATTTGCTGAATCAGCGAAACCGATTTGTTGAACAGAACAGGAAAATGAGCAGCGACCACATAAATGCCAAGAGAAGGTAATTCATACTCACTCCAGCACTACCTGACACTGTTTGTCTTGTCTAGTTTGTCAAGTCTTTGTGCCTGTGCAGTTTAGTATGCCATTGATTAGCTCTGCAACAGTGCATGCATACTGCTGCCAGCATTAATTGGCTCTTTGATCAGCTGAAGCTCAGAGTCAGTGTCTGGCCTACAAGTAGAAGTGGATCGATGAGTGCTCATGGAGAATTCATAAACTTTCAGAGGGGTGCAGGGAAAGCCTTTCTCCAAGCTTGAAAAGAGCAGTTTAATGTTACAAAATGTGGCCAGAAACATGTCGGTTTTATCACTGTATCCTGAAATCATGCTGTGGGTTTAGGGTTAAATGCTGCTTAGCTTTTGAGACAGCCAGTTCTCAGCTGTAGAATTCCGATTTGCAAGTAAAACTGCAAAGTGCCAGTGTATATATTTCTGTCTAAAAGCTAAAACTTAAATATTTGTTTATTTAATTTATGCTCAGATGCGCTTAGCTAAAAATCAAGTCAGACTATAAGTGAAGATTAACAAGCGAGTGAATGGAGATGAGTTTCACAATGCACAATAAAGAACATCTAAACGCTGCGGTGCACCCACATAGTCACTGTTACTACGACAACCAATACGGTAATAATAACAAAGGATTCCACTGTCCAAACACAAAAACCAATTCCAGAGACTTGCAACTCAGATTTCATCTTGTTTGGTCCACATTAGGGGAAAACCAGAGAAGGAATGCGTCTAGTCAACGGGATCACAGTCATGCAGGAACCAAGGAAAAAAAAATGCAGCAGTGCTCAAGAGGAAGTTCACTTTAGTTCAGCATCCTCTTCCTGCACTGGAAAGGTATCACACTTTATACTGTATTAGCTAAATCACTGTGCAACTTGCTCTAATCAATTGGTAATAAGTATTTTTGAAAAGAATATGAAGAATGCATGGACACATTTGTGCATCTTTACACATTTGAAAGGAAACACTGTTTAATGCTGTTTGAAGCAGCAATGCCTGCGCATTATCAGGATGGTCTTTTTTTTTTATGGGGTGTCTTTCTTTGCTAAAGAACTGCCCTTCGTCTCGTGCTGCTGTACAAGGTTAGTGTACTTGGCCTCACTTCTGCATTTCATTGCACACGAGGGATGCTGATGTGGGACCAGTATGTGACACCAATGTTCCCTGCTCCAAAAAAGCTGTGTCTTCTATGCAGCCTAATTTAGTCTCCTCAGGTTCATCCATGCCACACTGTGCATTTCCTGGAGATGAATTTAACTTACCATTCATTACATGTATTAGTATGGCATACATAAATGCAGCAAGAATTCTGGCATGTTCTCCAGAAATAAATTGTCTCAGTGACCGTTATAAGTAATATTAATAACCCCATTTTAGAAGTTTTATTTAATCCCATTTGTATATTTGAAACTATTGTATAAAAAGTGTAAAGTAAATATTTCCATTGCACAGATATCAGCTCGATATTGGTATCTGCTGGTATCGGCCTTTTTGACTGATACTGACCAATTTGCAAATAATACTTTGGCCAATATTTAATCGTTTTGTCCCATCAAATTTGTGCTAGATAAATGGATAAGCAGCAAAGAAAGCAGACTGATGAGTGGCGTTTTCTAACCTCACCTTTTAGTTTTTCACTTTTGAAGAAAGCTGTGTAACAGTTAGGTGTTTTCTGCCGACACGGTGCTGGCAGCCAATATGGAAAAAGTTGCATGGATTTTTACCAAAGAAAGACTCCTGAATTTGTCAAAAAGTTGGTGCCACCGTGTCACCACAAAATAGCTGGGACCACTAACATCAGTGGCTACGGGGAGGGGCTACCACCAGAAATTCACCAGTGACTGGAAGATACTGCCCACGGATTCTGTGTCACAATGTCTGCTCGCAATGCTACAAAATGACTGGTTCGGAAAGAGATGAACAAAGCCAGCTTTGAATTCAGTGTTGACCCTTTTCATGAAGTCCTGTGTCTATGAGTTGATTTGTATTAACGGGATGTGATGCTTCTTCCAAACAATAGTCAAACACTTGAAGACAACACTTGGAGCTCTCTTTTAGCTTCACTGTTGAGATTGGATTTCTTTTGTGCAAACAGATAACACAAGGTGAGATATACAGAACTGCGCATTCCAAGGGACGCGGTACCGCTATCGGCTTATGGATTGCCATGTTTGTTTTTTTGGGGAGCGGCAACAAAACACACACATACAGTTCCACAATGTCTCTCTGTAAGCTTTGGAAAAGTGCTGCGGGTGGTTTATTGATTAAACCTCTGAGGTCAGTGTGTATGTGTTTGTGTGAGTTTGTGAGCTCGGCCCTGTGTGTCTCTGGCTGGCACTATTTATCTCTGCTGATGTTAGAAGAATAGAGACAAGGTGTTGGCTCAGCCTGAGGGGACAGCTCGAGCGCAATAGAGAAACGAGACACGTAGGGAGGGCGGGCAACCATGTTGGAAGCAAATGTCATTCGCTTTAAGAAGCAGTGTCCCCTGGGATGCACCTGCATGTGCAAACAAATCCGCCTGTTTGTGTCCTTGTCTAAATAATGCATTCGAAGTGACTTAAATAGTCGGCTCTGCCTGTGTCCAGGTTTCACATTAACGGCTGAAAATCGAAGGGTCCGGGTTTCCTTTCAGTTCACTGATTCTACAGTCCAAAAAGTCCGAATTCTCCATACGTGTATGTGTGAATCCCTAAACACTGAACTGGAATAGGCTATAATCTCTGATAATTCTACAATTCCTTATCCATAATCCAATAAAAGTATCCAATAAAGACCAGTAAAACATAATAATCAGATGATAGCTTGTATTCAACTGTACACCCAATGAGGAATATCAGGAAACAAGAGTTTTCTGTTTTTCCATATAAATCTTAAGATTTTATTCATTTTTTTTAATCTTCAAGAATAAATCTCTTGGCTGTGGCTGAGGAATCTCTTGATGAAAATCAATCAGTATTCTAAAAACGAATGTGTGACCAAAGCCCTTTGATGGATCGGTGATCCTTCCAGTGGGCCTCACCCGGTGTCGGCCGGGAGAGGCTCCAAGAACATAGATAGGATGAATGGATGATTGTACCAATTACTGAAACGAGTTAGTGATCAAGAGTTTGACAGTACACTAAATAGATGAAGAAGAGAGCGGAGGCAGTGTGGAGCGGGTGGAGACGAGTGTCAGGGGTGATTTGTGAAGGAAGGATTGCAGCAAGAGTGAAAAGGAAGTTTTATAAGATGGTAGTGAGATGGTTTGGAGATGGCGGAACAAACAAAAAGCCAGGAGGCTGAGCTGAAGATGCTAAGCTTTTCATTGGGAGTGACCAGAATGGACAAGATTAGAAATGAGTGCATCAGAGGGAGAGTTGAACAGTTTGGAGACAAAGTTAGAGAGGCGAGGCCGAGATGTTTGGACACGTAGAGAGGGCGGAGGGATGGTGGATATATTAGACACAGAATGCTGAATGTGGAGCTGCCAGGTAGGAGCAAAAAAGGAAGGCCACACAGAGGATTCATGGATTCAGTGAACAGGGACAGGCAGAGGGTCGGTGTGACAGAGGAAAATGCTAGCGATAGGGTGAGATGGAGGCAGACGATCCGCTGTGGCGACCCCTAAAGGGCGCAGCTGAAAGAAGAAGACCTTTATTGACAGTGGAGGCTCTGGACACTGGACTCTGTCTGCCCCGTCTCCTCGTGGTTCATCCTGTCTCAATACATTGTGTATTTGTTGTCATCATTGCATTTCCACACATAATTGGGTCGATAAGTACCTGCAGCATTTTATGTTGCCTTGCTATTGAATCAGTCACTATTCATCAAAAGGTTTTGACATGCAATACGTCTGCCGTTCTTTATAGGAGACCTGTGTTACTCATTTCCAGCTACCATATTGTTACTGTTACACTCTGCTAGAGTGAGTTTGGAGGATTGACTGCCCAGAATTGATCTTGTTCCGGGCCTTGCTGCGGCAGCCCATCACTTACGGAAACAAGCAGTTTTAGCTCCCTCACTTTGAGGCCACTTTTTCTTTGAGGTTACTTTCTTCTGATTGGTTGATCCTAATAAACAGAAGGTTGGAGCAGCAAAGGGGTGTCTTTGTGCCTGACATCCACTGTCACTGACATCATACAGAGCTGAGAGTGGAAAAACAGCCTGAAATGTAGACTTTAGAGCAGTCTGAGTCTGAACTTTAGGCTCACGGGGATTACTTGCATGTACACTGACCTCATTATCTGAAACACTGACAGTGTTGGATGCTCCTAACAGATCCACTTTTAATATCTATTTAAAATATATTCACAAACAAACATGATTAAGAAATGTTGTGTGCTTCCTTCTGGGGGTGCTGCCGAGCTCCAGTCTTCAATTTTTTAAAAGGTAGAACAAACTTCTGTTTTTACATTTTGATCACATATTGTGCCTTGAAGCTGTAAACATTGTAAAAAATTATATTTAGGATTTAGGCCCAGCAGAGTTGATTAATAATTCAACCCATTAATGATCCAACTGAGACCATCATTTATTCTGTTAATAATTAATCACTGTCTTATACTGTCACAGTGCCATAGCATTGTTTAAAGCCCCCTACCTGTCTTCATACAAAATGCATACTCTTTGATTAATGTTCCAGCTTTCGATTCCTCTCACCGACTCTATTTCATAGTCATCTGCATCCCCAGCTAGCATCTCGGATTCTTTTTTATTGCCATAGAAGATATGTAGTTTTTTATTCAGTATGAGTGAAGTGAGTCGTTCCCAATGTGTGTGTCTGTGTGTGTGCGCACAAATGCGTGCACTTCCTGTCACAGTCGATGGCGGTCCCATAAATCAGAATATTTTCTTACTGTTGGGTGGACTATAGTACATTAACTATTGCATTACATTAACTACCATGCACACACGCACACACACACACACACACACACACACACACACACACACACACACACAGGTGAGCACAGAACAGCACTGCACCACAGGGGACGAGTGCAGGGGGAGGTCGGAGAGCCTGACTTTCACTTATAACTTATTCATGCTTCACGCAGTCATTCGGCACACCTGTGAAAAAGTCAATTTTTTTCACAGTGGGAATGCTCAGCTAAAGAAGCCTTTGACTTTAAAATGACAACTTGCTCCTCAATCATCTCCACACAGAATTTCCTATGACCTCAATGAGATCTTCAAATGACAGAGCTGCAATTTATTTATTTTTCCCTCCAAAGTAAGGTATGCAGTTCTGTGCCCACAGCAGGTATCAGCGTTCCAGCTGGTGTGATTTCATAGTTGGCTGATTGAATCATTGGCTAGGTTGGAAAGAGTCATCTTGCATGATATGCAATGTAACTTCCAGTCTATCCATTAGGTTTTAGGATTTTCTTGCAATTTATGATATTAACTGTATGCCAACTAGTTTTTTTTTTTTTGTTTTTTTTTTTATTCCAGTTGAGGGTTATTAATTGGATAGTTGGTTTGTAAGCCACCTATAGACTTTGGACAGTTACTGTTTCAAACAAAGGTTCAGGAAATGTCATGGTTTGGGTTCAAGTCACACTAGAACCTCCAGGGCTGGAAAATGAAGGCAAAGCCCAACTGGAAAATGCTGCAGTTCCTCTGGTGGCCACTTGAGGCGGACTCCAAAAGTGAGTCAGTCCACACAAACTTCACAGCACGATCACAACCCTCTTTGGAAAGTTTCTTAACAGCTCTTTGGCAGCCATTTTCTTTTTCTAAATCATCTAGTGGGATAATGGTGAGGCAGAAAATTATGGGCCTGGCTAATTTGGCTGACACATCTACACAGGTAGGGTTTTATCTTGTGCTGTCGTTCATGTCTTTCGGAATTGGAGCCTTTCCAGATCATGGAGTTAGTCAGCTAGACTAACAATATGGCTTGCTCCGTTTTGTAGTCTGTACAGGACGTTCATTGCAAACTATGGATGTAGCCTATTAGCAAGGCTTGCTAGCCTCAGTTTTTTACTTAGTACTCCAGCCTCTCATCCACTTGTAGTCATTACTGGCCAGGATGATTGTGGCTAACATGCTTACTGCAAGGCTTCAAAATGCTGAGTCCAAAACAGATGGGTGGCCAGTCTATCTTTTATATACAGTCTATGGTTAAAAGATAACCAGTTATCCAGTTACTGAACAGCAGTATTTGGCTCCCTATACAGAGCATAAGCTGTACTGAAATCTTTTTCACAAAAATCCCATTTGGTAATCACTAATAAATACATAATATAGCAAATATTAAAATGTTAGATGTGCCAGTGTCATGAAAATATAACTGCTACTATCTCCTGTCAGCTATGATAGCATATAAAATTGATAAAATTATGTTTTTCATTAGACTAACAATGCTATTAATTTACCAGCTGTCCCCTCAGTGCCTGTGAGCCACTGACATTTGCTGTCCTTCATGATCCGAGTTTGTAATGACCTTCATTTAATGTAGAATGAGTGGTGAATGAGTTATACAATGAGGCAAGGACTAACGATGAGTTGAATGGGGGCAACATTACAAGCAGAGCATTATGGAGTGGTATGTTAATGTACTAATTAGAGGGTTGCACAGTGGGGATAATTAGGATTTTAGCTTGAAAAGCCCCGTGTTATTCAACTGTACTTGACAGGACAATAAAGGGACAACATCACAGCCTTCCTCTCGGCCACAAACGGCAAATATCTTAAACTGGATTTGAAAGGAAGGAGAAGCGAAGAGAATTTTTATGCCTCATCACACCCTCATTTCACTCCATTCAAGATGGCAGACATACTCTGTGGTACTCTGCCCCTGTGTGAGAATTTTAATAGATAATGCAGCGATGCCTGAACAGAGGAACAAACTTGGCTGTGCGTGACAGCGACCGCCCGAGAGGCGGTTGATGCTCACCAAGTGGTGCAGAATATCCAGTGACCTATTATATACAGCTGATGCTTTATCCCGTTAAACCTTCCAGAGTTACATCTTGATCTAATAAAATTGGATTGGTATTAGTAATAGGGGGAAAAAAAGGCGGAATAATCTGATCTGTTTTGCCCTTTTGTGATTTTAAAAAATATGCAGGATGTTACTGACCCATAACCTGGTTCATGAGTCAGGAGCAAATGGCCCTATTTCATGGAGGTCTTACACAAAATTTTCAGTCTCAGTTTATGAGAGGCTTGTCAAAAATTGTCCAGGT
Organism: Pterophyllum scalare; assembly: GCA_024447675.2. NCBI lineage: Eukaryota > Metazoa > Chordata > Actinopteri > Cichliformes > Cichlidae > Pterophyllum > Pterophyllum scalare. Next base: position 34,823 of record JAMQGT020000525.1, on the reverse strand, counting down.
TTATTACATTTGACAGAGTTGCAACATTGGCTGGAGCCTTCATGTAGGTCAGAGAAGCATGCCGTTAGCAATGCTGGATATCATTTAAAATTTACAGATGCCAAAATGATGCTTTTATTATGAAGCTCTCTTACTTACTTTTTTTTTTTTTTAATACAACCCCTTATTCTGTGACCAGCACTCTAAATTTAAATGATGACATCTTGGCCACTTCCATTTGCCGATGATGTGAGCTGCAGATGAAAGCTCCAGTAAAGACTGAGCTTTTGACTTTGAGCTAAAATGATTTTGTCTTATGTGCCAACACAGATTTTTTTTCAGCCACAATGCAGCACAACCAAGTGTAGCAAATAATGAAGCAGTGGTGGCCTGCTGTTAAAATGCAGTTCTTCCTTATTCACTGTTGAACTGAAATGCTGAACAAAGACGGGAGAGTCGGAGGCCCCGAAACCGCTGCAGTGTTTTGATTTTAGAGCTAAGCTGCTGAAACGCTCTTAATCTTTTGCTCAGTTTAAACATTTCTGACCTTTAGTGTTTCTTCTCTCAGTCTTTTTAAGATTACGTGATGTCATAGTGTGCCAGCTGGTACTGCTTCGGGTTGAAGGCGAGCAGCGGAGACTCCTTCAGTGACAGTTTGAGGACACACTGGGTCAGCTGACAGCTAATGATGATGCTGCCTGACGCCCATACGTATGGATGTGTGCGAGTACATTCATGTGCACATGCCTATGTTTATCCCTGTTTCCCTGTGTGCACCTAGGAGTGCACATTTGTGTGCATGCTTTTGGGCATTTACGCTTATGTGCGCGCATGGGCATATTTGCATTAGGCCGGATGATGTTGCCGCAGTGACAGAATGACCTTGAGCTGCGGCTGCTGGTTAATGTGCCAGATCTAGGCATCATAGGATCTAGAGAAGATGTTTAGTAGCCTACATGAATAATGTAGAAAAGAACTGCTCTAAGTCTAATTCTAATTGAATCTGAACCCTAAAACCTGGACGTTGTTTTTAATCACATCCAACTTGATGTCATGCTTGAAAGGAGATGTTCCCAACTACTGTTGGTTCAGAGTTTATTACTCAGCCTGACCTCAGTTATTTTTATGAGGGACACACAAACAGCTGTGAATCCAAATATTATTTTGAGGTTTGAGTATTTCAGGAAGTGCTGGGATTTTCCCGCCCAACCATCTCGAGGGTTTACAGAGAATGGTCAGGAAAAGAGAAAATATCCAGTGAGCAGCACGGGAAAAGGCTTTTTTGATGACAGAGGAGAATGCTTTGAGCTCATAGGAAGGTAACAGCAGCTCGAGTAACCACTTATTACAACCAAGATATGTAGATGAGCTTCTTTGAACGCACAAAATGTACAAATTTAGAAGCAGATGAGCTACAGCAGCGGAAGTCCACACCAGGTGCCACTCCTGTTAATGAAGAATGGGAAAAGGAGGCTGCAATTCACATGGGCTCACCAAAAACTTGACAACAGAAGATGAGTCTTGATTTCTGCTGTGACATTTGGACGGCATAAATAACACAAAAGCGTGGATCCATTCTGCCTTGTACTGTATCAGTGGTTCAGGCTGCTGGCGCTGGTGTATTAGTGTGGAGGGCATTTACTTGGCACACTTCAGAGCACTTAGCATCATTGAAGAGTTTACCTGAATGCTGTTGCTGACCATGTCCTTCCCTTTATGACCATGGCTGCTTCCAGCAGAATAACGCCAAGGCACAAAGCTCAGATAATCTTAAAGTGGTTTCTTGAACATGACAATGTCAACCATGGGCCTATATAGTGAGACCCTCCCCCAGCCCTTTGGGGGACTTTCAGTGACATATATTTTCAAAGCTACAGTCTTTGAGATGTTCAAATCTACTCGTTAGCCTTCATTAAGCCTCCAGGTGAATCCATGGTGGGCTCGCAAATATCGGAACCCTGTATTGCTTATATTAAATGTTTCTAGTACTTTTTAATGCAGGTAAATGATATCTAATGGTATAAAATTAATGTATTATCATAACTAAATAGTGCAGAAGGGAAATGTGGTATAGTTTTCATCTGTTTTGCAATTTCCCCTCCTCAAAACGGCAAAATATTATATATACAAATATATTTTACCATCACTGATTTTTAGCAGCCTTTGTTTGCTTTGGATCAGTTGGGCTCAAGGTGAGGCCCAAATTTTGAAACATCTCTGGATTAGCAATTTTCAGCCACACAGTTGTTTGTCTGTAGCTCTTTGGGTATTCAGTTGGTGTCATGAAGTTGATTCATATCGAGTAGACAGTAGAATTCTAAGGAATGCTGATTGCTCACCTGCAAACAAATGACAGTGTTTTAAAAATTCTTTGAATATTGAAACTATCTAAATTCTGATCGCTAAAATGAGGAGCTTGGAAAATTCTAGTCAATAATATTAATAATAATAAAAAGATTGTTAAATTTTTTTTATTGAAAGCCAACGTCCAGAACTTAGATTTTAGGGTCTATGGGGTCTACTTAAATGGCCTCTGCAGTCACCAGATCTCAATTTAGTCGAGCACCATTGGCATGTGGTCATGTTCATGTATCTGCAGCAACTGTGTGATGCTATCATGTCATTACAGACCCAAATCTCTGAGGAACGTTTCCAGCACCTTGTTGAATCTGTGCCATTAGGAATTAAGGCAGTTCTGAAGGCAAAAGGGGGTCCAACCCAAAATGCACTTAATGCAGTGGCTGACCACAAGACTAACATAGCCACTCTGGCAACATTTTCACCGTCGCCATGTTGGTTGAAGGGTGAAGGGTAGATCTGACTGCGAAACCAAGGACACTGCATGCTCATATCCTAGCGTACCCCGGATAACCTTCCACTCTGATTCTAATTGACCATAAATGAGCATCATGTTTTACTCAATATGACCTGAAACAGCAGAGTAAACATAAAATAAATAAATAAATAATAAAAAGGAATGTGCTTACTGAGGTCATAGATGTCTGTACATCCTGAAGTCTCTTTGCAACTTGAGGAATTCTGCCTGGCTGGCCATTAAAAAAAAAAAGGAAAAAAAAGCAGGTTTAGGGCACTTTCTTTTATACCCTCTGTGTGTGTTCGCTTCAATCCCCCAGTGGTCAGCATTTTGAAAACTTAGCAGGAGAGGAGGGTCAATCGACCCACTATCACACAATAGAAAGACAATTTGATGACATCATTATTAGCTACCTTGATCACTAGCTAACTGCTGAAATACCAGGTGTTTCAGCTTCGTCCGGTGCTTGTGCAGGTTCAATTTTTTAAATGTAAATTATTTTAGTATTATGTGTCATCAGATGGTCGACAAGTTGAATTGTTTGTTAATGAAGGCTAGTTGAAGCATTTTGCTGTCAAATGCAACTTCTGGCATTTCTAACACAACTTGCTCACACATTCACAATATAATTTATTTAAAAAATAATCTGTACTATATGAAGTGTATGAAAAGACCAAATTGAAGCCCAATATTTCTCTTTTTTTTAAATTGCAACTACTAAAGAAAAGTTTCTCTGGATCTATAGCCATTTATTTTCATTTTCCCTTCTTCTTTCCCCCTTTTGTTTCATTTCCTCCTCTGCATACTGAAATATCTACATCTGAGAAAACAGAGACATTGCATTTATCATTGTGATTTCTCTGTCTTCTGCACTACCCACTCCTTTATCTCTTAATCTATCTGTCTCGCTTCCTGTCCCCGATCTTCTCCCTTCTTAAAGTCTGTTTTTGGGGCTTTTCTGTGTATTAGTTTCTTGCAGATTAGATCGTTTTATTTACTGAGGTCACTTGACAGAGATAGATAGCTTCTAGGCTCCACAGGAATATCCCTAACAAAACACACAAAAGGAATGCAACCAAATGCAACGACTACATTCCTACTTTACGCCCCCTTAAATCCCAAACTGGGCTTCAAAGCAGACAATGTCTCCACTCAGCTGGTACCAGCTGTATGTCTTCCACTTACTGATTAAAACCAGTCCTCTACTGACCGCATGTGAACTGCTCTTAAGAAAGGCCACAGGTCAGCTTGAGGGGAAATCTGTTTGGCATTTTCCAAAAAGGGCTTTTACTACGACTACAAAGACGGTGTATGTTTTTCTTTTGGTCCTATACAAGATGTGTCTGCACTTAAAAGCAAATGTAATAATGCTCATACAGAATGTCTCCCGAGCTTCTCGTGACTCATGCAATAAATACTGTTAAAGATCGCTATCTGTGGTGAGGGAAGGTCTTGAGATGCTCTCTATCCATGTCGTAAAGGTGCCTCTGGAATACAATATGCAGATGGAGCACATGTTATTTAATATGCATTGTTGGATACCCTACAGAATTTATCTTTTTGCATTTATTTCACCCAGGGTGTTGACCACAAGGCATTTAACACATTGAAGTCTGCATCAATCTGCACAAAATGTGATCCTACAAATCCCAGGCTACGCACAGCGTCCGTGCCCTCTGCAAAGGTCTTGGTCGTAACCCTGTCGTCTTTTATCCCTGTAATGGTTGCACCCCGAGAGAGGAGACAGGCCCCTTTGCATTCCGCTCATTCCTGGTAGTTAAAAGTAAGGCCTCTTTAAATTCTGAGCAGAGGCCAACCTTTCCCAAATTGAGAGCCATCACAGGACGGTTGAAAATGAAAGGCAAGAGTAGGACCACAGCTACTTTCCTCCTATATTTTATCAAAAACGTAGCAGCTTTCATAAAGCACGCAATAAAAACAAGCTTGGAAATATTGCTTTTGCTTTCCATAGAAATAGCTTTTACTGTCACAACCCCTTTTTGTGTTTGCTTACAGGTAACCATAAAAGAAAATAAAGAATCTCTGGGTGCAGACACGAAAACCACAACCTTGAATACAAAAAGAGCCAAACTTTCTCTGCCTCTTCAGCTGCTGAATGCGTCTGTGTTTCTATGTGTACGTCAGAGCATCTTCCTGGAACTGATATTTGATCATGTCCGTTATGTCTAACAGAGCTGACAATGTTTTTGTGCAGTCAGTAAAAACAACGCTTCATTTGCTTGTTCACCCACTATAGTATATGGCCTTCTTGCTTTAGGTGTTGTCATCCCATACTTGCTGCATTTATTGCAGAAATGATCTTTGATCCCTAGCAAATGAAGCCATTATTATTCAAACACTAATCACAATTTTTCTTTTCTCTTTTTGCACAACGTTATTTGAAGCACAATCAGAATACCACTGGGGGCATCACAGGAATATATAGTTCAAGGTGAAAAACAGCCACGCCGCTCTGCTGTATCGAGGCGCAGGGCACTTGACAAAGCTTTAGCGACTACAGTATGTGTGTGCAGAGAGTTGAATGAAGAATGCTCATGTCTGTGTTTTAATTCTGAAGAGTGCTGCTGGATAACCTCCAGGGGAAAAAAAATAACAGAATACCTGTCAGTGCAACAATATACAGTATCCATGTCTACAGCATTGCATCAGTAGAATAAAAGATCTGTGCAACTGCCAACACAAAACTTTGTTTGAAATGAAAGTAAATTCTCTCTTCCGTGGTCGAGAAAGCTGAATACATTGTAAGTTAGAAGAGAAAGAGGCAGACCATGAAAAAAAGCTGTTAATATTAAAGGATAAAACCTTTGGGCCTGAAACATTGAGCAAATTTTGACTGTGAAAAAAACTGCAGTTCCTGAAATGACAACTTGAGGCTGTCTCCAAATGTAAGTCAGCCCTCCCATGTTGAAAATCTACTTTAGAATATATACTGCTCAAAAAGGTGTCAGTGTCACTACTGGTAGCAAGAGGTGACACCTGGACCCTACAGAGGTTGCACAGGTAGTCCAGCTCCTCCAGAATAGCACATCAATACGTGCCATTGCCACAAAGTTCACTGTGTCTGCCACCAAAGTCTCAAGAGCGTGGAGGAGATTGCAGGAGATAAGCAGTTGATGGAGATGTGGACAGGGGCGTAGAAGGTCCTTAACCCTTCACCAGGATGAGGAGGAACAGGATGAGCACTGTCAGAGCTAAAAAGTGACCTCCAGCAGGCACTGGTGTGCATGTCTCTGACCAAACAATCAGAAACAGGCTTCATGAGGGTGGCCTGAGGTCCTCTGTGCTCACTCCCCGGCACTGTAGATCCTGATTGGCATTTTGTAACCCATGTGATCTGAGGAAGAGACAGTCATTTGCCACATCTGTTGGCAGATTGATAAGCCACAGCGTCACCTCTGTCACTTCCCATTACTTGCTGATGACTGTGCAGCGTGTGTGGAGTGAATGTCCAAGAAACTGGCACTCAAACATCTTTATCCTTCATGAAAGTCATTACTCTTACTCAGCTGTGAGTCTTCTTTTGGATTCCCTCTCAAATCTTTCCATTAATAGTGGTATTTTCTTTTGTTAGCGCCCGTTATGTTTAGCGTTTTCCCACTGCGTTGCTACCGTGAGTCTCCATGGGGAAATAAAGAATTTAAGGGATTAATTAATGAACTCTGTAATATTGAATGTAAGAATATTATCGCCTGCTTTGTGTATTTGGTAGGGGTCCAAATGACCATTTCATTTCAACTTCTATTCTTAATTTTTATTTGTTAAAATGCTAATGAACATGTTCATATAATGCTTATGGCATTGACGGAGTGTATTCAGTGAAATACTAATCAAGAATTATATAGTATTATAATGAATGTAAATTGATTGTATTGATAATAAATGTTACTGGTAATTTAATTTTTGTAATATTGAATTCTAATTATACTTTTGAACTTTGTTTATAATGTTCTTGAACTGAGCTTTCAAGAACTGTGGACTGAACTGCAGATCTGTTAGATCTTAAAGACACTGAATCAAACTGCGTTCCTAAATTTTTTTCCCTTTGTGTTGAATTCTTTCCTTTTGCATTGTATACGGGGTTCATCATTCACCCACAAGCTCCATAAAGAACATCATCTGAGTATAGTCATTTCTTCCATGCGCAATAGTCCTAACATTCAAACACATTGAGTTCAATGACCATTACAATTTACCATAGAATACCAGAATTGGCAGGTCCACCACTGGTGCCCTGTGCTTTTCACATATTGAGAGCAGGTTCACTCTGAGCACATGTGACAGGCATGAAAGAGTCTGGAGAAGCCATGGAGAACGTTATGCTGCCTGTAACATCGTTCAGCATGACTGGTTTGGTGGTGGGTCAGTGACGGTCTGAGGAGGCATATCCATGGAGGGACGCACAGACCTCTACAGGCAAGGCAACGGCACCCTGACTGCGGTTACGTATCAGGATGAAATCCTTGGACGCATTGTCAAACTCTACGCTGCTGCAGTGGGTCCTGGGTTCCTCCTGGTGCACAGCAATGGTCGGCCTCATGTGGTGAGAGTATGTAGGCAGTTCCTGGAGGAAGAAGGACTTGATACCAGTGACTGGCCCCCACACTCGCTTGACCTAAGTCCTTTAGAACACCTCTGGGACATTATGTTTCAGTCCATTCGGCACCACCAGGCTGCACCTCAGACTGTCCAGGAGCTCAGTGATGCCTGGTCTAAATCTGGGTGAAAATTCCCCAGGACACCATCCATTGTCTCATTAGAAGCCCCAACATTGTCAAGCATTCATACAAGCGCGTGGGGGCCATACAACCTACTGAGGACCATTTTGAGTTGGTGCAATTAAATTTCGGCAAAATGGACTAACCTGCTGCATGGTTTGTTTGTTTTTCACTTTGATTTTTGAGATGTCTTTGAATTCAGCCCTTTGTAGGTTGATAAACTTAATTTCCATCAAACAATGTGGCATCCTTTCATTCCCAGCACATTGCCCAGTCCATATCAGTGTAGATATCAGCATGATTTTTGCCCCATTGAGAGCTGATTTGTTTTCAAAATGTTTCTTTAATTGCTTTTTGAAGCAGCATAGTTTTGATGTGCATATCTAGTCTCTTCATGTGTAACAATTGTATCGGCAGTATTTTTTTCCTAACTAGCTAGTTTAAAATGTCATGTCTTGGTATGTATTTCGTGGATAGATGCTTTGAGTGAAAGATACAGCAGTTCAAGGTGACTAAAGTGGACTTTTAGACTATGTTGGTACCTTATGGAGCATTTTTGGTACAGTTAACTGTGCTGAAGCCATACTTTTTGTCACATTGCACCAACACAAAGAGAGAATTTCTATTATGCTACTAGCACAGCAGATCATGGTTGACATATGGTCTATAGATGCACGTTGCTTGCCATCTTCAGCTAATCACTTCTGGCGCCAAATGAAGGCGACAATAACGCTACAATCAGCAGTCCAGAGGTGAATACGTCACAGTGGCCTTGTCCGTCATTTATGTACAGCCTTTAGTCATGAGTAGGGAACCACAAATATCACCTTGGCGTAACTTTTTCTCTGTGTTGGAAACTCACTCAGCCACAGTTTTGTGGCTTTCTAAGCAGTCACGGTTTAGTTTGTAACTAAAGCTGCATTTTGGTAATGGTGAGCTGGAGTTATTTGTTTTAAGATTATTGAGATTGTGTTTAAGCCCCAAAGTATGAAAACTCAAATCAAACCAAAACAGCAAAAGACGACCTGTTAGATTTGGCTTTGAAAGAAAGTTTCACTTCGAAAGAAACATAATAACCAACGTCTATGTTAAGCCACTGTCTGAGACTTGAAAATGGCAGTCGTTTTCCCTTTAAGTACAACCTTTAGTGAGACATATTTTCCAATTTCACGACTCAGCTCATGTTTATTCTTAGTGCTTTGACCGTAAGGTTATATTTTTCCTTTTATATTTGACAGCTTCTTCTGCTAACTGCGTGTGCTTTTATTTTCCTTCTTCCCAAAGCGAGAGAACACTTCATGTCTTTCTGGACTGGTAAAGGCTGTTCAGAAAGTGACTGGTCTTGCTCTCGCTGAGAACTGACCCGCAATGGAAACTCTTTCCTTGTCCTTTTCCAAAAGAGCATTCTTTAGCAGCAGCCTCACCTCGACTGATCCCACTCCAACCGCTAGAAATACACACCAGAACCCTGCAACTACAGCACACACACAGACACACTGTGCATTTACTGGACTTTAGTGAACTTAGTCTAGGGTTTGGAATATGAAAAGGTTCCCTGATGTTTAAAGAATTCACTAAACATCCCATACTTACGTGCTTAAAGTGTATTTTACTACTTTGGCTCTAAATGACCTTATCGGAATTCCAGAAACACTTTATCTGATAGGCATCTGTGAATGCACCAATGAAATGAAATGCAAAGCACTGACAGTTTTGGACATGCTGTTTGGGACTTAGCAGACCCAAACAAACAGGTTTATTTGGCATATTCTGCATATTTTCATGCCAGGACATACAAGCATACAAGATGGAATTAAAACCACAATCCATTGCAAGAGTACGAACCATGTTCTACACCCCAAACTAGAGGAGTCACTTCTCTGGGGCAAAATGTTAGGGATTACTTTGGATAAACTACCAATGAGCCACTTGCTATCAATTTATTTTATATCACATAAACTGTAGAGTTCTAAAAAAAAAAAGCTTTTTATTTAGACTTTCTGCCTTTTCTTATAAACAATTGCTAGTACTAAGAGAACTGTCCCCTATTTATCAGACAGGTAGGGTTTCCAACCAGACAGCTGAAGATTTTGGATCAAAGAGTGCAGTAATGACAGGCCAGCGTGCCTTGTGTGTGACTGACTTACATCTTGGAGATTAATTTAAGCTGCTTTCCTTGTGGGCTGCATAAAAAGGAGGGGTTGTTTTTATGAGGAGCAGCCAAAACAGCTGAGGTTTCAAGGTGGAGGAAGAGAGGGAGCGACATCAGGGCCATCGGGGAGGCATTAAAGAAATTACAGAGGGCAAATTTGTGCTGAGGATGTCTCATGGATGCTAGGGAAGAAACATGGTAATATACAGGTATCTCATGTATAGTGAATATCTTGTTGAATTATTCTTACTTTGAACTGTTTTTGATGGTATTCACTATTAATGCAGCCGAAGTATTCCACTATGTTTGTAATTATCTTAATAAATCGCTATATCATTTTGGTGAACAGACTATGATAATAGAAGGTCCCGTCGGCCGCTCCCATATTTCTCAAGTGGTTGCCAAAGCAGATGAATCCGCATGTTTGATTAGGGACCAGATGCCCTTCCTGACACAACCCTCTCATTTATCCAGGCTTGGGACTGGCACTAGCTAGCTTGTGACCTGGTGCTGAGTTTGTGTATCTCTTTTTTTAATAGTTGGGTGGCAATTCATGGTTTATTGCATGTGATTCCCCACTCCACATGACTCAAAAAGCTGCATTAGGAACAGAGTATGAATAAAAGGAAGTAAATAGCAAATGAAAGTATTTTTACTAACCCGGTAAAAATGAAACTTTACTAGCAGATTGCCACAATCGCTCGTGGTTTGCATGGATGATACCAAGTTGTCTGCAAATGCTTACTAACAAACCATCAAGCATTAATGAAAAAGTATGATGCAAACTAGAAACTGAGAACTTGACTTCAAAGTTAAAGTTGTGCCTTACTACTGCAACCAACACATTTCAAAAGACGCAACTTTTGTTTTGAAGGTGTAGAGTTTTTTGATGCAGCACCGCATACTTTTTTTGCAACTAATTTCACTTAACAACCTCCAGCAACTACTTGCCAATCCTTTGGGAAATGCACATTTTTCCCTAGCGGCAGGAGGCAATGGGGTGGGGGTGGTGTCACTGACAGCCTCTGGTTCTGCATGACCAGGACTTTAGCAATCAGTTTCACAGCAATTGCCAGCACACTACAGCAACCGTTCACAACGGTTTGAGGAATACTAATTTTTCTGTAGCAAATGGTTGCCAACCAGTTGCCAATTGGCCTCTAGGCCTGTGTGACTGGGGCATAAATATCAGCTAACCCGGTTAGCAAGCTGCATAAACTGCATGAGCTGAAAGCTCTAACTAGTGCAAAGCAGCAGGCACCATGCTAGTATTTAAAAATAGAACTAAAACTTCTTGGAGAATATGTACGACAAAAGCAAGCCATTAGTCCATTTGTCAGAAAATATCATGAAAAGTATTCCAAAAGGCACCAACTCCACAACCATGGTGTGGGTGGGGGTCGGGGGGTCCAGCTGTGCGACTCAAACTTAACAGTATCCAAATGGATAAGTTGTGAAAGAAATTTGCCTATGGTACAGTTGTTAGGAAATGGGAAACTATCCATAAAGACCTAAAATGTTTTGTGTGGCAGTCTGTAAACATGTTTTTAATGCTGTGAAGTCGTGCATTTTAACATGAGAGTCTGTGGGAACGTGCTTTTTTTTTCTCCATTCAGCCTCAAGTAGCCACTCCTGGAACTGCAGTCGTTGGCTTCATTTTGGTTGCCTTTTGTAAAGCACTTGAAGTGACTGAGAGATGCAGTGAATATTTGGAGGAGGGGAGCATAATCCCACCAAAAAAATTGAAGTCTGGCTTTTTATTTGTCTAATTATTGCATCTGAGACTAAACAATTATTTGAAAACCAGCATTTGAGAACTAGGGAATTTCCTTTTCTAGATTGCACAGATGTGTACATCACACTTGGCAAACGACTTTGCATGTAAAGCACATTAGCATGGATAAGTAGACGTGAACGCGCAAGGTCTATCTGTATGACACATCATAGCACACTCGCACACAGAGGGCCCAGACTCCACCCCCAAGCGGTTCAGTGATTGGCCTACTTTGAGACAGGGCAGCTCGCTGGCAGATTTGAATACAGGGAAACAGAAAGGGAGGAATGGACAGAGGAGGAGGAGGGGATAAAGAGAGGGGGGCGGTGCACTACTTTGTCCCGTCTATCTCTCTCTCTCTCTCTCTCTCTCTGCCGGGTCAGGATGGAAAGGCTTACACAGGCAGGGGAGGAAACATGTCATGAGAGGTGATGACACAGCCACGGAGACGTATCCACATCCTCTCTGACTCCCAAGTTCGCTGCTCTCTGCTGCTTTTGCCACCGCTGCTGCTGCTGTTTCTGCATCCCACAGAGGAGAGAGAGAGAGACCCAAAGATAGCTGCCATTCTCTCCCCCCACCTCTCTCCCCCTCTGTCTCTCTTCCTCTCTTTTTCACTTTGTTTGTGGATGATGGGATTTTAATCATGTGGAAGGTAAGGAAGAGGAAGAAGAGAAGGGAGCTTGATTTGTATATTTTTTTTTTTTGTGCATACTGTATGGAGATGTGTGAGGTGGGGGCTGTCTCAGAGGGAGTTCTTCTTAGAGTAGTTTACTTAAGTCTGTCAGTCCCTGGGGGATTCCCACATGCTTTAACCCTCCATCTCAGATCAGACTGTATTCTCAGTGGAAATAAGCAGTGGAAGCATTCAGTGCCAGCCTTACTGGAATGATAATGATAGAGCGGTGGCTTCAGGATTGAGCCAATGAGTAGTGTGGAGCCATCTGTATCACGGTTGAAAAGAAACTTGCACAGAAACAGTTACTGAATAGACATTTACAACATGGAGTTCTGAAGAGCGTCGGCTTTAATCTTCACTAAAATGTAGCAACTTCCATACAGGCACAGTCACTTGATCCCAATTTAAAAGGTCGACAGGTATTAACTGTGAAACTTTGGCTGCTGACCAAAAAAAAGAAAGAAAAAAAGAGAAAAGAGTGTGTGTGGGGGGTTGTTGTGTAGCGTGTGAGTCTGGCTTTTTGTGACCCAAATTCAAAGAGCCACTGTATATTTTGGTGGTTGCTTGAAGCCTCAGCACACATAACAGAGACAGGAGACAGTGCCTTAAGGGATGCTTAAAGTATGCATGTACTTGAGTACTTGAGTGTGTAAGAGCAGCTTTAAAGGTCCCAAATGTTTGGTCTGTTTTCCACTAAAGTGAATGGGGAGTTTGACTGTGGTAATTTGAAAGGGGACATGTTTGCCTGTACTGTCCTTCCAGTTCCTTCCTCCTAGTTTGAAAACCCTCTGTGTGTGCATATATATAGAATAACACACTTTCATGATTATATATATATATATATATATATATATACAGTATCAGTATATACGCTCTACACATTGTTCACATTGGCACAACTCGCTCATTCTGTGCTTTTAAGCCTCCTAGAGGTCAACTTATTGAATTTTTCTTCATCTCCTGCTCGCTGAGCTGTGTTAAGTACATATTAGTGCATGCATGTGTGAGCGTGCATGCGTCTTGTGTGTGCCGAAGCATGTGGGTGACAGCTGGATAACACGGGCTCGGTGCTGCCAGTGATTTTACTCACCTACAATGGGTCACTGGGATCAAGGAAATCCAGGTTTCTGTGTTTGATCTGTGAGACAATGGAGAACCTCGAGGAAGGGAGGTCGTTGTGCTCTGACTTCAAGGCTTCAGAAAGCAGTCACATGTAGTAAACAGAAGTAGGCGCAGCTCCCGAAAATGATAGTTTATGTCGAGTCTGAAATGGATTTAACCTCATGAGGTCTGATGTAAAGCAACCCTAACCCTGTATTCTTTTTTTTTTTTTAATAGTTTCTAATGTTTGACAATCAAAAGATATGATTTTTGCGCCCTGATTGCCAAGACTTTTTAAAGCCACGTATTTTGATGCCACACAGGCCAAAATTAGGGGTTAGGCTTAGATACCATGGAGTAGGTCTTGATTACTTTCCAACTGTTTAACTTGTCTATGGAAAACATATGCAGTGCTTGGAAAAAAAAAAACAAAACAAAAAAACAGCAGTGCTTATGTTTTCATAAGTTGCTGTATTCAACATTTGCATTGACGTGAACAGACTAGGAATAACAAAAAGGCCTCCTCTGTAGTCGGTCCGCGGCTGTCACTTTGCCGACCAATTTAGCAACAATAGCATTGTTGCTGTTTCTTTTCCTGTTTCCCCTGACATGTTTCAGTGAGACATTGTCAGCCTGGGCAGGCTTGAGTGAAGCATCTTAGCTCTTAAACCCCCCCCCCTCCTGAATGAAGACTGAGCGTGGGAACTATGCAGACAAATATAGCAAATGCAGATTTTTTTTGTTTTCCTTCTTGGAGCACATCTGTCACTTCGTGTAAACTGAACTCAAGGGTAAGGTGCACTCTTAAACTTTGAGCATTGCTGATTTAAAAGGGAATAGTTTGGTTTCTGTGAAGAAGAGCTGTGTGAGGTACTTATAGAGAGGGTAGTCTCCCGTTTGGAGAAGCAGGCAGGAGAGCTGGTATCGACAATGTGCTGGTATCAACAGGGTTGGGCGTCAAATATATTGTAGCCACAGATCCACAGGAAAAGAGAATCAGCATCAGTGCAAGCTGTTTTATCATTTCACTTGCTTTAAGTCAGCCATTTCTGATGAAGAACTAAAGCTGTGACCAAAAACACCACCCTCCTATGACAAAAAGTAATTTCTTTTTTCTTCCAGAACAGTAGTTGCTGATAAGCTACAGCTTTGACTTTGGTGTTGTCTCAACACATTGTTGCTCCCAACTCACAAGATCACCCCCCCATCCCTTAGTATCTAAGTCTGCGAACACGTTTTGCACTTCATTTTACTTCCTTTTGGCTTCACCCTTTCTGACACTGTTTGGCTACATCCATCTTTTATACAGTCTATGATTTTACATTATGATTTTTCCCCCTTGACCGGACCACTCTGATGTCAACTACTGGTTTTAGACTCCACAGTTTGAACCCTCAAAGTTAGCATTTTGGCCACTGCTATGGTGTTGTTTCTGTTCCTCAAGTTATCATATTTGAACAAGAGGGTAATATGCTCTGTTATCAACTAATGCCAGCGAGCTTGCTCAGCAAGCTGCATGCATAAACTGTATGGGTGCAATGCAATTGGTTAATTTGATAAGATACTGTCTCTGCCAAGTATCAGACTAATCAAATACTGCCAAAACTATAGACTGCCCTACCCTGCATGTGTCTTGACCAAGTGTTGTGTGATTAAGTTCATTTTGGATCAGTTAAATAAACTAACCAATCAGGGCAACAGTTGATGAGCAACTCAAGTTCTGGACCTATCTGGTTAGGTTGGTCTTATGTTTGATGTGCTTTAAAATAGGTTTCTCTACCAGCATTGTAGAAAGCAGCACACTGCTTAGCTTCTCCAAACTGGGGGCCTGCCACCTGCCATCTGATGCAGGTACTTCACCGATTATGGAAAAGGACTTTATACGGCCCAACTTCAAAGAAAGTTAAATAACGCTTTGATCACAAGGGAAGAATTTATTTCAGAACAACTTTGGTGGCTAATGCCATTACAAGCAGACAGCAACGCGGCCCCCAAAATATCCCCGTTATCTCACAAGCATGTAGCATACATGATAAAACGGGGGAGGTGTAACTCATGAGACTCTTATCTCCTCGTAATTGGTTAATTTGATCTTCAAAGCGTCAGTAGTCGCCTACTTCAGATGCTCGAGGGGCGAACTGCTAATTGCTATCTAAACATGCTTGAAAAGGGACAAGACATACCGGAATACGTTTTTCTCTCTCTCTCCCTCCCTCGCTCTCATTCTCGCTCTATTTCCACTCCAGATCAGTTCATTTTATCCACCCCAGTGCATTCTTTAATCACCCACCGGATAAGATGAGAGTGCAATGTTGCTATGGAAACTTCAGAAACGGTGACAATGAGCGCAGCCGGTTCAGTGAGAGTTGGCAGCTTGTGCAGTCCTGCGGAGAGGATAAGTGGTTCCTCAAACTTTTTATTTTACAGTTGTCAGGAGCCTCTACACTGTGTGACAGTGAGGTATGAGGCAAACGTTTCAACATTTTAACGATATAAATATAAAATCCACGCAGCCTGCACGACTTTCGGGTTATTATAAAGTCATTTCAGAAACAAAGGCAATACAATGTCAGGTTCTGTTCTAATTAATGGAGCCTGAAAGGCAGCTTTTTTTTTTTTTTTTGTCTGATCTGCAGTTCAAATAATTCATGTTTATACTAAATGGTTGAGTGCAGAATTATACCACAGTGCAGTGACACAGCACTGCAAATAACTGTACACTAAAGTGCCAAAAGTAAACCCCATTTACTGGGACTCAGTTCTAATGTGGTCAACCCAAACGAATAGCCAAAAAAATTAACAGAGGTTGAAGAATCACACCATCTACTCCTGCTTCTGATTGGTCTGATATTGTCCTCCGACATCACAAAATAGCTTCTTGACTTGAAGAATCACGTGCAAGTTATCGCCGTGCATTCAATGATTTGTTGTTTCTCTGAATAATTTTACTTTTACTTTTCATGGAGTGAAGTCAAAGCATGAAATAGTTGTGAAATACCAAAAATTTGTTCATTTACACGGACAAAATTCATTTATTGTAAACTGCTGCCATGATGAGTTCAATTTTTTTTTTTAAAGTCTGGCACACGTCACATAGCACCGCACAAAAATGAGCCTTGGAAAAAATTGTCGGTTTCTAAGTGAAACCACGATTATCTACTGAAGTATTTTTGGAACTCAAGCCTGTCAGAGTAGTTGTTTAACCTTTATTCAAGCTGCAGAAGAAAATGAAAATAATCAACAAACTAGCTCCCAGCATTAAGAATTAATGGGTACAGTTTTAAACTGTAGCCGATGTGTCCATGTACATGAAAAAAAAAAAAGCAGAAAATTTGTGTCAATGTCCCAGATTTGCTGGGACAAACAATGAAAGCATGCAGGGAGCGCGGTGACAACAATAAAACTGTAGACGTAAAAATAAAAAAATCAGTGCAGATGTAACATTTATGCTTTGTAAGCTCCCGCTTGTGTGGCTGTGTGGCTGTAGTGTGGAATGTTTGGGATTAACATCTGCTGCCAACCACGCTAAAAAAAAACACTAAAAAAAACGCTAAAAAAAATGGGACACCGCAGCTCCCGGTGTCTGGATATGACATTTTCATTGTCCGCTGTCAGGGGTTCTCCCCCAAAGTTTGTCCGGTTCAGATCCAATTTCTCTAAAAAAAAGTTATATTTTTGCAAAGAAAAGTGAATTTTAACCCAATATCTTGCACCCTCACACCTCTCATACCACCAAGAAAACCCTCTCTATCGATTATTTGGTCCCTTAATCATAACTATGAAGTTTGAAACAATAATTCGACCACGCTGGCACTTTACTAGGCACCGCCTTTGCCAAGTGACATTTGCGAGGTAACAGGAATTGCCGAAAAAAACCAGTTTTATTATTTTTGATCAATTATTATCATTATTATTTAATTTTTTTATCCCAAATATTCAAGTTTTAATTGATCAGATATATATAAAAAATAATCTAAATACATTTTCTAATAAATATACTAAAAATATATAAATAATAATTATATTAAAGATATATTAAATATAAACAATTTAATACCAATATGATAAATATTATACAAATATGATAAATATTTCAATTTTCATTTTCTTTTCAGGGACATGATGAAGACAAATGCGGATTTTCATGTTCTTATTGATAATTTTGGGAATCAAGTTTTGACTTGTACTAGGAGGAGGTTTTACAAGTAATTGCTGGCTAATATGAGGTCATCAGCCTTTTTCATTTACAGATTCATAATTTTTGTCAAATTCCCTTCATTTTGATATACTACTTGCTATATTTTGGATATGATCAAATTCACTGTCAGACCGCATGACCTTGAAGGTTAAAGGTTCAGGTTAAGTGCTAATGCCAGGATCACAATGTAAATGCAGTCCTAAATCTGATAGGTACCTGTGCAATTGCTAAGAAAGTGATTGAAAGCCTGTTTGAAGATGTACTACGTTTTATTTCAAAATCGTAGAATAAAATATCAGTTTTTTCATTGTTTTACCATTAAAATGTATTAACGACTTGCCCCCAAATTTGCTGGATTAAAATCTCTCTAGAATGTGAACCCCTGATCTGATTTCCAAAAACTAAAGTGTTCTGTAATCTGTGGGAAAAGTTCTATCAATTTAGCTTAGAACTGAAATCAAACTGACAACGTTCAAAATCTATCCAAGTACCTAATGTAAGCTGCATGACTGTGGTGCAGGTGCCCGGGTTTGTGGTAGTTCTGTAGCTCTTTGCTGTATGCTATCTAAAAAAAAAAAAGCTTAAAAGTAAAAAAAAAAAAAAAAAAAAGCTAAAATTTCACAGATAAAATCTTAAGATTTTGACTAGTATCATAAAAGAAATCATTTAATTTCTTTAAGTCTCTTTGCATGTGACATTTTTTGCTTTCTGGGTCATCATATTACCAGCTAATGCTAAATAGCTTGATTAGCATGCTAAGTAACATACTGCAGCAAAATTAAAGCAGACTTGATGGTTTAGCCTCACAGCTGTGAATGTAGCTAGTACATTTATTCAGCCTGAGTCATTGTACACTTATTACATTTTCTGGTTCTTTATTTCTTCTTAAAATGTCTTTATAGTTTTGTCAAGATTGTTTTAATACTTCCTTTCCATCCACTCACTTATTATGGATTATGATAGGTTAGATTCTTTAACTTTTGTGAACAACAATAACTGTGATGATCTCTTAGGATTCATTTACTTTAGGCTACTTTTCCTCAAGTAGCTAATACACTTTTTCTCAAAAGATTAAAAAAATAAACAAAAATAAAGATCCTAAAAACAGCACTGTTTTTTTTTTTAACTGTTTATGTTACCGCCGGAAGGCAAAATCACTGATTCTCTCAGCATGCTACCTGAAAAAGACCCTTTCACAGGTGTCAGATTGGGCTCTGCTCCGAAAAAACACTGCGGTCATTCGATATGCACCGAGGGGTTTACTTAATCAGCCGCGGCTCGGCAGATGTGTTTGGTATGTCCATCACTCTGGAGGTCTCGGAGAAGTTAAATACCCTCATGTCTTCTGACATTCCTAACCTCCCAGTTCAGTGTAAACACAGATGACTTGAAACCTATTATTAAAAGTCTAATGTAATTGTTAGCATATTCCACATCTCTGGTGTTAAGATGCAAGATGTCCAATGGAACAGGGTCATTTAGGCATTTCAAGCAGGCAGAAAAAATAGCAGAGATCCAAACTGACTGCTTGACTACAATATAACAAATTCTCAACAAGCTGAAATCCTTATTTTAAAAATCTTCAAACACAAAGGAAAATCTGGCTTTTTTGTGCACAGCTGTAAGACAGCCATTGTTTTAGAAACTGAGTAATCCCATACAAATGTAACTAGATAAGAAGGATATTTTGCAGCAATAATCTTGACGGCCCTGTATGCCGTACTGCACGAGTTATGCAAATGCAGCATGCATGGTGTTTATCCCACTCGCGCTCTGTTCATGCATGCAAACACTAGCTTACCTAATCTTTACCAGCTCTCTGGGGCCATTTTCACATAGAAAACATTGCATTATCCAATCAAAGTTACTAGGATAATTTAGCACTTGAGGGCATACCCACAATTTAATCACTTTCATCTCCACTAGGGGATCCTAAGCACATATTTTGAGGCAGCATGAAGGCGTTATACAATAATCTTGCTCATGGAAATGCACTATATGAAGGAAGTGAGTGTTCTTTTTTTATGCAGTCAGTCTTATGTCAAATATCCAAGTGAGGGTCTTACTGTACAGACTGAAAAGTGAACCAGAAGTAACCTTGAAGTTTATCAGGTTTTCAGGATCTGACATTAAATGGCACTCAACTGAACTGCTGCAGTGAATTCTATTAAACTGTGAGCTAAAGCTAGCACTATTGTGATGTGTGATTATTAGAGGGTGTCAGAAAAGGGCGATGCTATAGGAGTTTTGCTTTTAACTAAAGGTTTAGTGTTTTTCTTCCAGTCAAATTCAAAAAGATGGCTGGCTAAAAGCGGGTTTATTATGCTCATTTCCAGCTGTATTTTTGCTCTTGGACTCTACTGAAGTTGCTTGGCATAATTCACAGTTCAAAATGACCCTTCTTTATCTGTATTGGGCCTTGGCACAGGCAAACTCTTCATGTCTGAAGCTGTTTCAGCTCCCCTTCTCCTTCATTTAAGCCAGCTCTCTTCTAATTGGCTGCCCCTTGTAAAGAACAGCTTAAAACAAGAGGTAGGAGGGACTTCCGTGCTCAGTGCTGGAGTTATGTGCCTGAGATGACCATATTAGGGATATACCCTCTCTGACATCACACAGGACCAAGAGTAGAAAAAAGCTATCAGAAATGTGGTGCTTAGAGCCGCTGATTATGTATGCTGATAGTCTGAACCTTTGGCCATGTTAAATATGAGCATCAACCACTGTAGCAGTATATAATATATTGCCTTGCATGTTGGAACATCTTTGAGTTTAAAATGCAGCTGGGGGATTCATTTCTGTAGCAGCAGCTTTCAGGGGAAACTACTAGATGAGCAACAAGCAGAGAAAGTTAGCATTTAGCTCACAAAGAAGCGGCGCATTGGCACCAAAAGAGCCAGTGGAATAGGTGGAGACCAAACATAGAGGTAAAAGAAGACAAAATTTGTCAGTGGGTCGTCTCAGAAATCAGTGCAAGCTCAACTCGGTATTTGCACTTGATGTATAAATAATAATAAGAAGAAGAAGAAACAGCCTTTATTGTCCCACAGAGGGGAAATTTAGGATAGGTAACGGCTGCTAAGTAATTATTATAATAATAGAGCATTAAATGCTCTGCAGTTTCTGCAAAAAAAGTTATGTAATGTATCTTTAGATCAACAGGTTTTTAAATGTATATAAGAGGAAAAGGGTCGAAACAATATAGGTTCCCTTTCAAGAAATCCTTTACTAACACATGATAAAGACATCGTTGTGTGTTTGTGGTGGTATAGCAAAGATCCTTCAACCCGATGAAATCTGGACTTGACAACAACAGACTTTCAGTTGTAATAATATAATCTCTGCCCCCCCCAAAATCTATTTTCACATATGCCACTGTACTCAATCTGGGTCACACAAGTGAGATCCAGACACGCACACTCACACCACATTCACAAATGTCACCCTTTATTATAATCACTAATAGCCAGACTATGACCAGCCAATCCTGTTAGGTGTGACTGACCGCTTCGAAACATGAAAGTCCAGGATTGGTCACAGCCAGTGTGGTAGGAAGCGGATTAGGGATCAGCATGGCAGGGTATCTGGAATCAGACAAAAAGCTTTGAGTGTGTGTGTGTGTGTGGCAACTGTTAGTGTTGGTAACTTGTTAAACATCCAGCCTTATACTGTAGTGAACATGGGGAAGAAGGAGAAGGTAAGGAAGTAGAGGGGAGGAGAGGAAAGCGGAAGGAGGGATGAAGAGAGATGAAAGAGATTTTGAGATCTAATTCTCCTTTGAATTTGACTTCTAACGCTCAAAGCTTTTTTTTTATCACTTGTCTAAAAGTGGAGTCTGGACTTCGTTAGCTTTAACTCTGGGCGTGTTCATCACTCAAATTTTAGTCCTCTGTCCTAATTGGACTTATGACAGCTACACCTGCAAGCAAGGCTGTTGAGTATGTCAGATGAATTTCTTCAAGTGATCTCTTCAAGAAGAGCCAGAAGGCTAATATTATACGGAAACATTGTGGAAAAATCCTTCAGCAATGCAGACAGACAGCTGATACTAGTTAGAACTTGCATTACCAATTCCTACAAATGTTCATGGTGAGCAATTTTGACGAGCAAGTTCATTATGAAGATCTTCCTTCGCTGGCATGGTGATAGTCACGAACCCAGCAACATACTTTACTGAGTATAACGTAACTAATCTGTTATGAAATGTAAACATAATGCAACACACAAAGCACAGCTCAGTATGACAGAAAATACTTTAGCTAACATACTAATTTGCACCTGAAACTCTGCAGCTGTGATGCTTAATTATTAATGGCCAAGTAGAGTACTTAATACTTAATCAAAAATAACCAGTTTCACTCAACAAAAACCAGGGGAAGAGATTCAAAATAATTTAGTTTGAACTTTCAGTACATTTAAATCTCAGCTGCCTGATCTGTTTGATTTAAAACATTTGGCTGTAGGTTAGATTTGCTCTGACCTTAGCGAGCGAAGAACGCCGCTGTTCTCAACAACTGCATGAGGTTAAGGATTAATCTGTCAGCTCTGCTATGAAAGCAGATCATAGGATTTGCTAAAAAAAAAAAAAAAAAAGCACACAAACATTTGAGGGATCTTTAAAATTCTTTGGCAGATTGATGTACACAAAGTGTCAAATGGTTTAGATGTTGGTGAAATGCAAAGCCGAGCAGCGTTTGTGCTGAAGAGCTCACAAAAATGTAAATAATTGATTTGGCTTTTCATAAAAATGTGAATAATTGAGAACAGCTTCATTCTCTGTCTGTCCCAGTTGCTAAAGTAGGTGATGTTTGTGGGCAATTTAGGCAAAATATCGACAAGCCGATGCAAACAGGTTCCGGTCACCTTTACCATCGAGTGTGCTTTGAATGTAAAAAAAAATAAAAAAATAAATAAAATAAAAAATGTCCGTGTTGAAGTTTGAGCAGAAAAGATTTTTCCGGCCTGTAAAAGGTTACATTACGAAGGCTGACGGCCAGATATCGTCACGTTCCGGCTCAGCTTCAGATGCTTTTGCCCTCTTTCGCTCGGTTCCAACATTCCGCTGCGTGTTTGCTATTTTCTGCCTCTCCGAGTTAAGAGCAAATTGGAACGGCGCGATCATAAAGTGACACACACATGCAGTGTGTATGCTTATTATGCGAGCCAGGTCAACGGGGATGACCTACTTCTCGGTTCTGCTGCCACAGTCGCGCACGTCAAATCACCACATGGACCCTGCACCCAAATGTGTTTTTTGGGAGCGTTACATGGCTTTTTGGGTTGGGATTTCATGCCATTTCCTGAAAGCGATCTGATAATGGGATCTCTCTACCCTTCCACACAGAAGTGTCTCTCGTTTTAGCTAAATTTGTCAGGTTTTGGTGTGGTTGAAATATTCATTGTGCTGAGGAGAGAAAAAAAAACAAAGTAGAAATGGAATCAAATCTCCCTGAAGCCAAATTTTTTAGCGAACAAATTATCATGAACTAACTTTTATTGTAGAAACATATCGGTGTTTAAACCCCCAGTTAGTACCAATTATCATCATCATTACGAGTGTCTCAGTGCATTATGTAAAACTGCCCCCCTGCCCCCCCTGCTCATTTTCCCCCTGTTTGAAAAAGAGCACAGCCTCTCTCTCGTCTGGGCTTTCGTCCGCGTCATCCTCTTGTTGAATCGGTTTTTAGAAAATGGAGAGAAAGGAGAGAGCGCCTATGAAAATTTTAACAGTTCAAACTACAAGGAGAAAGGGAAGCTGCAACCTTCATGGACCTGATGTTAATGAAAGATTTAGAAGTTGAATGCAGAGTAATGGGGGGGGGCAAAAATAAACAGGAAGGGAGATCAAAAGTTGACTGAGGCTTAATTTATTGCTTATTCTCAGATTCATTCGTTTTCCAGGGAGTGAGTGTGCATTCTTCTAAATATTAACTCTAAAGTCTAAGTCATTGCTAAAAAGTGCCCTGAGCCCAACTCTACTGTGTCACACATTCTCCAGGTGCTTATGGTTTGGTTTAGGGTTAGGGTTAAGGTTATCCAGGGTGTTTAGAAATCACAGGGATTAAAGTTAGGTTTGATTTAACCCTGTCTGAATAGGTGAACGCGGAAATATTGGTCAGTTGCTAAAGGTTACGTGTTGACATTCAAGGATCAGACACCATATTAAAGTTACTCCTCTTTTCAAAATAAAACGCCAGGCATTTCGGCGAGGCATCAGGGCAATGGCATTTGTACCTCCTCAAAATAGAAATGTAGCATTTTGGATTTCTGTTACACAGACCTGCAACATGAGATGAGCAGAGACAGAAACAGGGGAAGAGCGAGATAAACAAATGTCAATCTGATCCTTCTTAGTGTATCATACCTGTTGAATATTATATTGCCATCGGTAAGGCAAAGGTCACCAGGAGAGTTTCACAGAATGGGTTCAAAATTTTTGCTTTCTGATTTACATATAGAGCAGCTGGCATAGCTGAATATCTTTAACATGGTTAAAGCACTGAAATCAAACGGTTTCCTCATTTGATTTCAGATTCGTGTACCATCAAGGTCAACTTTATGGGAAAATTAACACGGTTGAGCCTTTTTACATCACAGCAAAATTGTTAACAGATTAGCGATGCATGTGAAAGAGTAGGTTCTGTTGCTGAGATGCTTCTTTGTTGGCGAGTTTGCAGAATCCCTTCGACGTAACAGTCACTCATCAGTTTCAGTAGCTTCATGTGGTGATAGCTACGGCTGAAGATGCACAAGTGTATAGGAGCAGGTAGTTTGTAGACAAAAGCAGAGCGATTTTTCCAATAAGTAAACAATGGAAATCTTAATTGTCGTTACAGAAATAGCCGTTTGAAAAGGATCTTTTAGCTTTTCATCATGCTAGCTTTAAGCATTTAGCTAGTGCTAAATTAAGGTAGCACCAGCTACATAGTGGTCACTGGTATTAGTAAAAGATATTCACCAAGATGGCAAACAAACAAAGCCAATATTGATATTATTGATATTTAGTCAATATAGCCACTGGGGGAGTTAGGTGTGTATATATATATATATATATATATATATATATATATATTAGATAATGACAGTTTAAGAAATGATATGTCTGTATTGGTTAAACAACTGTCATGAGATAATTAGTAATGATGCTAGACTTGTAGTAGCTGCTGACTTCTCCTGCTGATGTTTGACCCACTTGTAAACAGGCGCTTTTAAAATAAGAACCTTTAAACATGTAAAAGACAAATATAACAGATATTTCATGGCATCACATGGTATCATGCTAATAGCTAACACAGCATGACCAAGGCAAAATGTGCTGCTGCAGGGAAGCAGTATTAGCTTGTATACTTTTTAGATTTTAGCATTATATCAGAAAAGCTTTCAGCATGAGGACATATGTTTAGTAAAGAAAACAATGGGATTGATGCCCATTATGCAGCATGATAACATGCTAACATGTCTGCTAACATGAGCTAAAACTCAAAGCCAGAAGCTGCTTTGTGACACAGGAGAATTATTCTGATCTTGATTAGTTATATAATCAATAGCACTTGCTTATGAGTTTAAATCAAGCAGATGGACGAATGCAGACAGAGGAAAATAAATTATTTTACAAACCAGCCATTACATCATACTTTAAGTTATGAAACCAACTAAATATGTTGTGGTCTTTTTTAACTAAATTGTTGATCATTTAAAATTAAAGATGACGAGCCAAAATATAATGAGCCTTCTCCTTTTCTATACCCAGACTTGTGGATGTCATATAAATATCATATTGCATGTGGCGGCGTACAGCAGCCCATACAAACATTGCTACAAACGGTGAAACTGCAGGGGAAAGGAGGAGGCATAAGGCTGTGGAGGATTGTTCCACCACTCATTCAGCTTTGCATTGCCCCCCACTGAACACTATTGGTACTGACATTTCAGTGGCGCCAACACAGCAGACGAGTCTTTCACACATTGTGGCAGCTCTGACAGTCGTGGAGCACAAAGTGATGGTGGGAAAAATAAACAACTCTCATTTCATCAAGTTTTTCCACCACTCTGAATGCCCCCCCACCCCCCATGCTTTTTCTTCTTTGCCTCCAGTTTTTTTTTCTGAAACTATTTATTTACATCCACACTTTCTTCCTCTGCTTTGTGTTCCGTCGCCTCAAAACATGGTTCAACAGTGTCACCTATGGTGTGTTGAGAGGCATTTCATCCTGTCTTACCTGCCAATTTGGATTTGTGTAACTATGCATGTCTATATGTAAGCACAGATTTACATTTGTGTGTGTTCCTTTGTCAGAGTGAGGGGGCTTCTTTTTTTTCTCTCGCTCTCTCTTCTTCCTTTAGTGCCTCCAGGTTTCCTCCCTCCCTTTCAAACCTGTCAGAGCTCCATCACTGTCTAACTTTTTTGGCTTTGTCAGGAAGTTATTTCTTTCCTGCCTCTAACTTCTCTGCTTCTGTTTGTTAGTCGGCTGACAGCTGTGTGCTGCAACACAGTGCATAACAAATACACTCCTCAGACTTTTCCAACTCAAATTTAATTGATTTAAGCACCATCATTAACTTTCAACAGATAACACTCTAATGCATTACATTTCTTTGGTTTTAATGGTTACACTTAGAAAGCCTTTTTGTCATTCTGAACATTGTAGCAACCCCATTTTGACGAGCCTAGAGACCCTGATTAACAAGAGGAAACATGCTGCAGAAGGAGCTGAGAGTTAAATAGAACATTTCTGTGTAATACTGGATGATTGCGGCCTTGTTGAATGAGCTATTTAACCTACTTTATCTCTTAATTAACAATAGCCAATCAATAGTCCTCTGCTATCAGTGCGGAGCGAGTGAAACACAGTGTGAGTACATTTGATTTGCTGCGCTCACCCATATTTCAATATACACTTCATCACAGGCTGTACTGTCACGTTTTTTGGCATCATTTAGGTGCATCAGAGTTCAAATTGTGTCCCAAAAGCATGTATGCTGCGAGCCTCTAAGTAATGAATGATTTTGCCAAGTTTGCCAGGTAATCTTAAAGTAATGCTGCCCATCCTTTATTGTCAGTTTTGTGGTTGAGATGTGTGTTATTCATAGAAAAAGGGGAAAGTAGTCAACATGTGCGGAAATCTTGCAGAGACACATTATGTAAATGTTGACTGAGAGTAATAAATTGGATTGTATACGTTTGCTGCCTTGTAGGACCCTATGCACTCAGTTTAAGTTGTATATGTTCCTGTTTACGAGGCTCTTTAACACCAGAACCACCAGCGCTCTAAACCCCTAAGAGCTGCCAGGGGTGGTCTTCTTACCCCGTCCTGCAACATTAGCAGAAATCCAAAGAAATCATCTTGAAAACATTATGAAAAAGTTAAAAATGAATTTTGAATAATGTGTCATATTTAGTTATGCTACAATAAAGATTGAACAGGTCATTCCCTGCAGGAGTCAAAATGACCCCATTTGGCAGTTCCTGTTGTTAACAGCGAGCTCATTATTGACTTAGGCTGCCATCTGATGGCGTACAGCTAGTCAAGGATTTCTTCTGCTTTAAATGACAACATATTCATTTCGCCTGAGCACCAAATTTTGCCTAGAAAAAGAGATATCCGGCTTTTCTTTAGCCACAAACTAGTTCCTAACTCAGTCTGACTGCTGTTGGTTGTTAGGCAGATAATGCAGGGTTTCTCGTCGTTGTTGTTGCAAAAACACTTCACACGTCTGATGGGAGTGAAACTGCAGGCTTTGACAGTAATTCTTTGACCCCTACACACTTTTGTCATCATCCTGCATGTGGAAAAGTCCATGTGTTAAGTTTGTGTGTGCGCGCATGCATGACCTCACGTACATACTGTCAAATGCTTGTGGGCTAAATGTGATTATATACTAGAAAACCGTCGTTCCCTCATCTCGAAGCTGATTATTTAGTGTCGGAGCTGCTGTATGTTTACATGACCTCAGTCTGATCCAGCGGTGCTGTTATGAAAAGGTAATTCGACCAAAAGAATCACAGCATACTCCCCCACACACACACTGACAAATGATTTGATGATATAAACACCTCAGAGAGTCTCTGCTGTTTCAGATGAAGGGTTTGTTTGAATGTGCATGTATCAGTGTGTATGGACTGCAAGCGCGCGCCTCTCTGAGGTTTTGTTTTTAGCAGTCCGGTCAAACCCACCCATTTCACTTCACTTAAAGCGCGTAATTGCCAAATCACTGCCATCTCCCTCACTCAATATCTCACATTTCCTTCTGTACATCCTTCCATATTTGCTTTGTTTCCACATTTGCCGTTTCCCCTCCGATTTAGAAGTAAGACATCAAGGCTTGTTTGGTAATAGGTCTTTGTACACAACTCCCCCCCCTTCCCATCTGCTTCTGCAGCTCATCAGGTCTGAAAATAAATATCTGATCTCAAATCTCACAGATACTAAAAAGTGCTTGGACTGCACTGAGCTCATATGAGGACAGTTTATCTGCAGCGTTTGTTTTTTCCCAGAGGATGAGAGGAAACCATGCATAAAGATTGCCGGAGAATGAAGAGGAGATATTCTGAGTGCAGCAGTCCACTCAGATACACACGAGTTTTAATCTCAGTAAACAGTGACATCTGCTGAAAAGGCCGCACCGTGGAGATAAGAGACCATTTCTTTCCTGCCCCAAAAGAGCTTGCATGTGCTTGTGTGTGTGTGTGTGTGTGTGTGTGTGTGTGTGTGTGTGTGTGTGTGTGTGTTAGTGTCATTATTATGCTTAAAGTGTTTATAAATGGGAGCATGGTTTATAATATCAATTTACATATGTATTATAATCAAATGCATTCATACTCTATTATCTCTGTGCTAATCAGATATCATTTTCTTTTTTGTTTTTTCTCCTGTGCAGTGATCCATTTCCTTAAACTTGCAAAGATCCTTTTACCCCGAGGGATTTGTTTCAGTTTTATTTCTTTTTCTTTTTTTTAAGGTTTTTTTTTTTAGTTTTCTTTGAAATTTTCAGCTACCGTAAAATCCAATTTATCTTCTTAAAATTAACCAAAAGTGTATTAACAGGCCCACGGCTGTGAATTCAGAACTGAAGTAAGCATGCAGTGTTCAATTTTTTAACCTAGAGGCAAAGTCTCAAAGCTAACTGCTCTTTATTAAAACTGATTGGAAACAAAGCCACACTTATTTAACAGATTACTGGAATACTCATCAGAGAACATGTTCCATTTGTGACTGCTTTTAGTTATAGAAAGAGCAGACACCTCCCCTTTTAAGACCCTCCAACCTAATTGGGACTTTTTTAAAATGGTAAACCTTACTACGTTTTGTTGTTTTGTGTTTCCAAAGTTTTCTTCCTGAGTCTCTTGGAGATGCTTTGACAGCATGCAGGTTCAGATGGAAAGCACTAGTCAGCTCCTCCGCAGGAGAACTAAATGGGCATGTGCTCTAATTAGCAACTGACTGCAGATGTGGCTGCACCTGCCACATCTGCACTACACATCAAAACAAGACTCCCATTTCAAACCAAGTGGTTAAAGGTGAAAAACTATGGTGGGGTTGTTTTTAAATGATTTGCACGAGAATGAGCTTGAAATTATTTCTCCAGTGTTGTTGATGGCAAATAAACCTTTTCCCGCAGGGAATACTGCTGACTGCCAGTTGTACGGAAGCCCCAAAAGGCCAAAAAAAGAGAAAAGTTAAAGTAGTTAATGTAAACCAGGTGAGAAAAGAAAGATTTCTTAACCCACTCTTAGGCTTAAAAATTCAACCTGTCATTTTCTTGCCTTTCCGGGCTTCCATACAGTTGTCTATAGAAGTCACTGCAGCACAGCCAATTAATGGTAAAGAATGAGAGATAGAGCGCAACTCACTGCTGCTGCTGCCCATCAGTTACATAAAGTGTCCGATTAGTGAGAAGTTGCTTTACTGGCTTTAAGTACAGCCTGACAGATGCTTCCTTGATGCTGCAGTTAACGCCATGCCGCTGATGGAGTGTGCCGTAACGGCAGTCTAGTTAATTGAAGTATCAGGAAACCTATAGCGTTCCTGAGTCAACAACAATGAGAATCACCAAAGGGCAAAAGTGGGGCGACAGCATGTCTGTGATGTGGCTGCAACAAAAGCCACAGGATGTTTTTAGTGCAACTATATGTTTGGCTCTCAGTGTACAGAACAACTGACAACTAGAAACGTTCTTCTCATTTTATTTTTTGATACTAATGTGGCTTTTTTTCTGACTTTGATGATCTTGAACCTGATTTTAAATAGATTTGTTGTTGCTGGTAAACATGTGTTTCACAGCTTCATCACTCTATTCTGACCAGGCCGACAACAAAGCTCCTGACTTTCTTCACTTTTAAGATTAGGCTTAAGGTTTTCCTTTTTTGATGAAGCTTATCATTAGGGCAGGGTCAGATGACCCAGAACCATGCCGAGGGACTTCCCATCATGCACCGAGCACCGTCTGTTGTTTGTGGTCTCTTTACGCTGCTTTTTCCAATCTTCTCTTTCCCTCTCACTGCCTGACTGGTTGCACTGTGGTAAATGGCTGCCCTGTCCTCGTTAACGTGAAGTCTTTCTCCCCACCATCTCCAAATGCTTGCTCACAGGGGATTGTCTGATAAATGGGGTTCTCGCTCTAATGTTGTAGGGTCTGTACCTTACAAAATAATGAGCCCTGAGGGAACTGTTGCTGCGAACCGGCGATATATAAATAAATTTGAATTGATAGGCTCGCGTTTCCCTTTCTACTTAAAACTGTTGTTGGTTTTAAATATTGAAATGTCGGTAAAATATCCTGAACCTTGTTAATTATTCTGTTGTTTAGTCTTATTTTCAGTCTTCAGTCAGACTTAGAAAACCAGCACTTAACACCCTTCCTCTCTTTAAGTCCACTCAGCGGTCTGCTTCATTGAGATATAAGCCCTCCAAAGAAAGCAGCGAGAAGTAAGCTGTTTCACACCATTTAATCACAAATCCCTCTGCTTTCTTTTCCTTCTCTCTCTCTCGCTCTCTGCTCGCCTCCATCTATCTCTCTGGCCTCCAGACAGCTGAGCGGCTCTTCTGGATTTCGCTGACACTGCGCCTGGTCCCGCCTGGCCTTTTCTGAGCAGGATGGACACTCTGGAGTCAGAGCTAACCTGCCCAATCTGCCTGGAGCTCTTTGAAGACCCGCTGCTGCTCCCCTGTGCCCATAGCCTGTGCTTTGGCTGCGCCCACCGCATACTCGTCTCCCACTGCACCACCAACGAATCAGTTCAGAGCATCGGCGCTTTCCAGTGCCCTACTTGTAGATATGTCATTTCCCTGAGTCCAGAGCGTGGACTAGACGGACTTAAGAGAAACGTGACCTTGCAGAATATTATTGATAGAGTTCAGCGGGCCTCATCTTCAGCCGGGCTCCCCCTGCCGCTGCCCGCCCCTCAGAGCGGGCCCAACTCTCCCGGTGAGGAAGGGACCAACCGGTTGGCGCTGGTCCCCGTCAGCGCCGCCATGTCTAGCCCGAGCACACCTCCAGAACCGGTCCAGTGCCAGTTCTGCGAGCAGGACCCACCACAGGATGCTGTTAAGACATGCGTGACATGCGAGGTGTCATACTGTGAGGAGTGCCTCAGAGCAACACACCCAAACAAGAAGCCATTTACCGGCCACCGGCTCATCGAGCCCATGCCGGACTCCCACCTCAGAGGGCTTCAGTGCCTGGAGCACGAGGAGGAGAAGGTGAACATGTACTGTGTCACTGATGATCAGCTCATCTGCTCACTCTGCAAATTAGTTGGAAGGCACAGGGACCATCAGGTGGCAGCACTGAGTGACCGCTATGAAAAACTGCGGGTAAGCGCAGAAATTGTTTTTTGCCTTTTCCTTCTTGTGTTTACTTAGTTGATTTTAAATGGAGTTATTTTACATTTGACATCTTCTAAACACGCCCATTTTTCTAATTAAAACCTGCTTGATCTGCCGCGTCCGCCTCATGACAGATAAGCTTATAGTCTTTTTTGGTTCTTTATCTTACACACATAGAACGAATATTAAACTTTAATTCTCTTCTGCTGTAAAGTATGAAATTTCCCATTATCCTTACCCAGGTATCTAACTCGATTATCATGTGAGATTTTATCATCTCGTGCTGACTTATTATCTCTACTGAATAATTAAGCAATTAGCATAATCACTGCGCCATGCCAGTGTGCCAGGAGGGTGTTCAGAAGCAAGCACACAGAGTGAATATGGGGAGTGTCATTAGTGACAAGGCATGGTGTCTTTAATGAGGTTGCAGGTTAACGAGCACCAATTGCCCGCTGGGTGTAGGTGTGCTTAATTGAGCATGGCTATTACAGTATGCTGGTAATGGCTATAGACCCAGTGTGTGTGTTTGTGTGTGTGTGTGTTACAGCAAAGATCACACAGAAGTAAATGTTACCTTAAATGTCCACCAGATGGTTTCCTCTATTAATCTGCCTTTGACTAATATCAGCACTTTTCTTGAGTGTCTCCAGTGACTTGGGGTTACATTTGAATAATGTTGGAGTATTTTAAAGTCTTCTGAAAAGAGAGAGAGAAAGAAATGGCCAGGGTATACCTTTCTTCAGTCCCAGTCAGGCTTTTATTGTAGAACACAAAATCCAGTCATCCTCTGAATTACTGAAAACAGGATGTATCTTACTTAGCTGAAAATCTGTTTACACCGCACGGTTCAAGCTGATGATGT
The DNA here is from genome assembly GCA_024447675.2 of Pterophyllum scalare. Taxonomy (NCBI): domain Eukaryota; kingdom Metazoa; phylum Chordata; class Actinopteri; order Cichliformes; family Cichlidae; genus Pterophyllum; species Pterophyllum scalare. Next base: position 2,701 of record JAMQGT020000525.1, on the reverse strand, counting down.
AAGTTAACTTTTAGGCCAGGATGACCTTCTATTTGTGACGCTACTAGGCTGCTTTTAATCAGATTTTTGGTGAGCACAGAGAGAATTTTTGGTTTTAGCAGAAAACTGGAAACCAGCTTTCTGTGTCACACATCATTCAGGTCAGCCGCCAGGCCAACAGCTTGAGACACACACTCTCTTTTTGAATTTTTTTTTTTTTTGTCTTCAGGTTCACTGCATGTTGAAAATGAGTGTGGAACTTACAAAGTTGTCATTTTAAGTTGCCCAGAACATTATGTAGGGATATAGAGATACACTGATTTCTCAGTATTTCAGCTTAGCCTTGTTGAGCAGTAGCAGCCTATTAACAAACAGGGATAACTAACTGTAAGAAAAAAAGCTAATGCTAGTGGTGCAATGATATATACACCTGCCAGTTACTGCCAAGTAAAGAAGCCTAATAAAATATTTGAACTTTACTCATCAAAACCTGATGCTGGACTCCTTTGGGCTGCACCGCACTGCAGGTCACATTATTTACCTGCTAATTCCACTGAAAAATGCTCCAAAAACGCACAAACACAATTGAAAGGTCGAGCTCAGGAACTTGAATTAGTGTCCACACCTGTAACTTTGAGGCAAAGGAGTGAGTTATGTAAAAAAAAGAAAAAGAAAAAAGAAAAACACCGTGGTGCAGTTGTTACGAAGGGAGAAGGTAGCTATAGAGCACAGAGCTGTAAACATGTTTTTCTGCTTTAAAGTGGTGCATTTTAAGATGGAACTCTATTGGGATTGACTCGCTTTTGGAGCCAGCCTCAAGCAGCAGCTGGAGAAACTGATTTTTTTTTGTGGGATTTCTGTGTTGGGTTCATTTTCCAGGCCTGGAAGGTATCAGCCCACAATTCCCTATTGGTACATCCCTACTATATACACATATGTGTCTTGGTTCTGGCAGTGTTACCGCTAACGTGTCAGCAGAGGCACTTTCACTCAGGTCAAACCTGACGATTTGAATGAAAACAAAGTTAGAGCTTCTTCTGCAAAAGCATCACCTCACAAGCCGGAGAGTAAAGATCTATTTTTCCAAAGTAGCGAGCGAGAAAATACATTGAACTTTGCCAAAGCATCATTTAATCAGGGGACATTTTTAGCAACGTACTACACACACGCACACACACACACACTCAAATGGCTTTTATTTAGCCTTGCTAAGCACCCTCAAATAAAATGTCAAGACTTAGCATGGTTCTCCTTTTACAAGGGGTTTGAAACGTGTTAGTGTGAAGTAGTTTGTAACGTGTCCTCAGAGAAGGGGCATGCAGTGATACAATGGGGGGAAACTCAACCTTCACCAAAAGCCGTGACCATGATTACGTATGTGTGTGCCCAATAAATGATCCTAAAAACACTCCTTTCTGCCTCGCTGTTTATCATCCTTTTGTTTTAGAAACCACTTTGCCTCCAATGATGGACTTGATGTCCTTTGTCATTAGATTTAATGTGGGTGTCTGTACCGCCTCATGTTGCCTGTTTCAGCAAATTTAGGCAGCGAAGAAAAATTAGCAGGAAAGCTACAGGTCAGTGCATCATCTAATTATGATGATTTTCTTTCTCCCCATTCTCCCTCCATTCAGCCAGGCAGAAATAGCACAGGTCAGCACACCCTGCAGTTATTATACAAACTAATTATCAGCCATACTATAAAAAACAAAACAAAACAAAAAAAAAGCAGCCCCCCCCAAAAAACAAACAAACAAACCAAGCAATGGCACCTGCTCACATTTCTGCTTGTGCAAGCAACAAAAATGTGCAAGACAAATTGTTATTAGATGCATTATTATAGCAAGCAAAATAAGTCATACTTTGAATTTATGTGGAAACTTTTACTGTATATTCATGTGCATTCCTAAGCCTGAAGCAGTTCTTAAAGGTTATATGAGAATATACACATCTAATAGGCAGATTCAAAATGAGAGATTTCTATTACAAGCCCCAAATTTGTTATTTGATCAAACGTCCACAAACATCTTGATATTTGCTTTTGACTGGGCTTGCTGGTTAAAAGAAGTTTTTGATTTAGCGCGCTGTGAAATTTATAATCCTCGTGCTGTTTCACATAACTCGGAGTACCTGAGGACGCTGAGACCAGATGGGAAAACAAAGGATGTATGACCGCTTCATTAACTTATGAGCATGCTCTCTTTATTTTTCTCACGCACTTAGACATAAAAGGTGCACACCAAGGCATCAATGTCTGCACAAAAACTAGGCACTGGCACATTTTTATACAAAAAGCCAATTTAAAGTGCTCTCCATAATCTACTGAAATATTTAAAAGAAAGGAAAATTGCATAAAAACATTAAAATGCAAATTTTTTAAAAAAAAGAAAAGAACACTTTAAAAGCTTAAGATAATAAAATAAAAAGAAGTAAAAGATAAAGGAAATAACATAATAAAATATGCACAAGCTGAATAAAAGACCAGGTAAGTTTAAATCAGAATTTATTAAATAAGTACAAAGTCCATTTTAATTAAAAGCAGTTGAGGAAAAAAAATCATTACCTTGGCTTTAAAAAGAGTTGGGGCAAATGTAAGTCCCAAGTTGAGCTGAAGCAGAAGTCCGGATTGGCTAAAAGCTAGTTTGTGGGTTTGGTTTGAACTCTGGGCACCACTGGCTGACCTGTCCTTGCACATCTCAGAGGTGTACTTGTACCTCAGCAA